>JAOXYD010244678.1:0-16832 GCA_028565735.1 Pinacopodium congolense
CTGCACAACAGGTAGAACGGCACCCTGTTCTTCAAGAACGGCACCCTCTCAGGGTGCCGTTGTTCCTCAGAAAAATGACACCTCTTTTGATATTTTTGGCTCCAATCTTGATCTTTTAAGCTCCAAACTGCAATTCAAACATTATGGGGCATAAATTAGACATTTAAACACAATATAGGGGTCATAATACATCAAATTAACTATAAAGATCATATGAATTTGACCCCTATCAGTCACTTTTGAAAGAACTAAATTTAATTGAAATTTATCGAATGTAAACACAAATGCTAAAATCTCCTTCTCAATCATTGTGTGATTGCCATTTTGCTCCACTCTTTAAAGCTTTTGCTTTTTGTTTATTTTGCTTCTTTACCTTCCAAACTTCGTGCATTCATTTTATATTTGTATGTCATCATTAAATCTACGCGAAAATTCTAAAGGAACACAAATTAAGCATTTAAACACTAAAATAGGATTGAAATAACATTAAAATGCATATGAAAATTCAATATATTTCAATCCTATCATTGTGTAGTTCTTTTGAGCATCATTCAATGTCCAACTCGCGTAGAAAATCAGATGAAAAATCTTATTTTTTTGTTGCCTTAGAACTACATTAATTGCGAAATCACTTGCATTACACATTAATTCAAAGGGTAAAGACCAATCTAATGAAACTAAGATAGATGCATTGGTAACCTTTTCCTTTAATAGCTCAAAAGATTGCATGCATTTATCATTAAAATCAAATATAGAATCCTTGGTTAATAGATCAGTATGGGGCTTCATAATTTTTTAAAAAATCTTGAATGAACCTCTAATAAGAGCCAACAAGACCTAAAAAACTCATAATTGCTTAAACTGAATTTGGAGGTGGAAGTTGAGTGATTACATCTATCTTGGCTAGATCTATTTATAATCCCTTACTTGATATCTTATGGCTAAGTACAATGCATTCTTAAACCATAAAATGACACTTTTCCTAGTTGAGCACCAAAATTTTCTCTTCACATCTTGTAAGCACTCTATCTAAATTTTCCAAATAAGAAAAAAAAGATGTGTTAAATACTAAAAAATCTTCTATGAATACTTTAGTGCAAGATTTTATCATATCAGAAAATATTGTTATCATACAACGTTAGAAGGTGGGCGTTGGATAATCCAAAAGGCATATGCCTATAAACAAATGTTCCATAAGGATAGCTAATAGTAGTGTTCTCTTGATCCTCAGGAGCTACTATAATTTGTAAATAGCTAATGTACCCATCTAAATCACAATGAAAACTATGACCATCCAATCTTTCTATGGCTTGATTAATGAAAGGTAATGGAAAATGATCCTTTCTAGTGGCGTCATATAATTTTCTATAATCTTTGCACATATGCCAACCAGTTACCTTTCTTGTTACTATAATCTCATATCGATCATTTTGAATCACAATAGTTCCACTTTTCTTAGGTATCACTTAAACTAGGCTAACCGAAGCCGAATCAAAAATTGGAAAAATTATACCAACATCTAATAGATTCACTACTTCGTTCATATTCAGATTTAATCTTCACTGTGGTTGGACTAATTACTTGCTTCCATCTTCTATAAAAAATCTTATGTGTATAAATCGAAGGACTTAACCCCTTAATATTAGCTATAGTCTATACAATGGCTTTTATATGATCTTGCAAGACTCTTAACAAACTGTCCTCTATAGTATTAGTCAAAGATTATGATATAATAATAGGTAAATGTGATAGGGGACTAAAAAACATAGACTTAATGTGTGCAAGTAGAGGCTTAATTTCTAATTCTTGTGGCTCCTCGATTAATGAATTACGCAAAACCTTGATTAACTTGTCTAGAAGTTTATACTTCTTAAATGGATGCTCACTAAAGGATACCTTTCTAGCCTCTAAAGCACTAAGAACTTCACCTATCTCCTCTTTATTTAAATATAAAGATTGAGAATGAGTTGACAACTTTTGCACCCGATTAAAACATAAAAGTATAAAAGGGTCACTCTCAATATGATTTACTCTAATAAAGTTGCAAAATCATAATACAAAAGGTGCTGCATAGCCTTAAAGCCATTAAATTAGATCTATTCATCCTGAAGTCTTAATATCAACTTACCACCATGCATATCAATTAGTGCCCTGGTCGTAGCCATAAAAGATCGTCCTAAAATAATGGGTACCTTACTATTTCTTCCATATCTAACACAAGGAAATCAGCTGGGAAAATAAACTTATCCACCTTGAATAAAACATTCTCAATAATTCCTCATGGATATGTCACCGAATGCTCAGCTAATTGTAATGAAACTATAATAGGTTTTGGTTTTTCTAATCATAAATTTTTAAAGATAGAGAAGGGCATTAAATTTATGCTTACTCCTAAGTCCATTAGAGTTATATCTATTTGTAAATTGCCTATGGTACAAGGAATGGTAAAACTACTAGGACCTTTAAGCTTAGGAGGAAATTTTCATAAAAATATCACAAAACACTCTTCATTTAACTTCATAGTTTCATATTCATAAATTTTCTTTTCTTAGATAAAATATCCTTAAAAATCTTGCATAGTTGGGCATCTATATAATGGCTTCGAAAAATGGGATATTTATATGCAATTTCTTAAACATGTCCTTAAATTTCTCAATTGTTTATCTAAATTTCCATTATTTAACATTTGCAGATAAGGAATTTGAGGCTTATATGGTTGAACAATTGAGTCAGCAAAAAGCTTATAGAGTCGCTCTTGCTCCTTATTTTCTACTTCTGTATCTTTTCCTTTTTCATTTTGCTTGCTTTCGAAGTCACGACTTACTACTTCCTTTCCTCTCCTAAGGGTTATAGCCTTAGGGTATTCACTTAGGTTAGGTTTGGTGTTGCTAGCTAGTTAGCAAGAGGTATGCTCTCGCATAAGGCTAGTGATAATTGTGTTTTTGTATGTGTTTATCTATGTGTTTTGCATGTGTTTCTTGTATAATAGGTTGTTATTATTGTTTTTTAAGATTTATTTTGTGTGTTTTTGTTTTGTATAATTTTAATTATTGTTTTATTTGTATTTAACACTAATTTGGAGTAAGTTTTGTTTATTTAAATGTTTTTATTTGTATTTTGTTTGTTTATTATTATTTAATTATTAATGTTAGGTTAGAATTAAATTTTATTGGTTTATTTATTTATTGTGTAGGGTTTATTAAAATTAAATTTAAAGTTGAAAAGAAAAAAAAAGTAGCAGAGCCTAACCCAGTAGCCCTGCGCAGCCTAGAAGACCAACCCTGTGCACCCAGCCCACCAACCAGCAGCCAGCCTGCCTCCTATAGCATCTCCTACAGCAGCCTACCAGCTCCAGACTCCAGTTAAGCCAGCAGCTCACTCCCTGCTCCCTCCTCTGCAACCCACTCGCCCAACAGACTCTCCTCTCAGCCAGCCTCTCCACAGCTCACAGACCCAACCTCCAAGCCTTAAACTCTTCTAAGACAGCCCTAATCCATGACCTAGCAGCTAGAGAAAAAAACCAAGACAACAGCAATTTCGGACATAAGGGGAATAAAAGGGAGGCAACAAATAGATAGAAGCGCAGCAATACAGAGAGTGAGGCATAGAACAGAGAATGGAGAATCGCAGACGCAAAGGAGGAGATAGACAGAAATAGAGAAAGAGAACAGAAAATAGAGGAGCTCCACATAAGATTCAACTACAGAAGCACAAAAATTTCAAGAGTTCATCAAGTTCTTTATTTTACTTTCAGATTTATTTTAATTAAATTTAAATTTAATTTTTGCTTTTATTTTATTATGGTTTGGATTTTTAAGAATATAAACTTCTTTGAATTTATTTTTATTATTATGTGTGGCCAAAATATTTTTAGGATTTGTTATTTGAATTATTTGGGATCCTTTGGTTATTAATTTAATTTTAGGAATATTTGTGTTGTTTATTAAGCTTAAACCCTACAACAAATCGAGAGATTGAATTGGGTAATTTGTGTTAGATGTACAAAGAGAGTTGACATTTAATAGACCTATAGACAACAAGATATTAATTTATTAGGATGAGATTTCAATAAATTAATAGACTATCTATAGGATAGCTTCAGATCTAGTTAAATGTTTAGGAAAGGCTTTGCATGTCGAGAAATCCCAAAGTTAATCCTAGATTATTTAATTAGTGACCTTTAGTTGCACCTTGAGAGAGGGTGCTAAAATATTAGGAAATCTTAGACCAAATATAAATTAGATTAATTAACCAAAGGGGAACAAATAAGGATAACGACAAATCCTATGCTTAAGTCTTTGATTTTCTCTGAATTTTCCTTTGCTATGTTGCAATTAGTTGTGTTGCTCACTCCTGCTCCGAAATTTGTCTGCGTCTGATTTATTTTCTTTTTATTTAATTTTCTTAAATTGATTTCTTGAACAAAGTGTAAGCTAAATTAATAGGGTGTCTAGATACAATCCTCGCGGGATTGATATCCGTTCTTGACTATAAGTACGACTCATATACTTGCGGTTTTGAGCCTAAAATTGGTAGTTTGTTTTGCAAACTCAATAGTTAGCAACTTGCAACTAATCAAATGAGGAGATCTAGTTGTCTTTTTCTTGATTGCTAGTATAACGACACTAGAAAGGAGTGCAACAATGTGATAATACTCTCGTGTTTCGAATCCAAAAAGGAGTCAAACGATGCTCTCCAGGAGTAAAATGTGGGAATGGCATGGCTCGTCGCTTTGCTCCTAATTCATCTCCATTCTTAACAATTTCCTTGATTTCCCTTCCAATTAGGATGCCATCCATAAATTAAACATTTATGGGCACAAATTAAACAATGTAAACATAAAATAGGAGTGAATTCATAACCAAATATTAGGAAAAGTCAAATGAAATAAAATCCTATTAATTCCACCACACTTAAACTTTGCTTGTTCTCAAGTAAATTCATCATCAATCATCAATTTCAAAATATTTTAAAAGCATGGAAAATAAATTAAATTGGTCCATCAACATCATTGAACAAACTTCCTCAATCCTTCATTTAATATGACAAATTAAGAGGTTATACAAATAACTTATCAAATCAAGCAAATGAAGTCACAAATGAGATCAAACCATTTCACGCTTCTTCTAATTCATCCTAATTTCATAATTCAATTACAATTGAAAAATAAATATGAACCAAGCTAAAAGTGCAATGATCTTAAGCAAATCCACATCCTTTCTCAATTAAAAATTAAAAATTAAATAAATAAATGTAAGCCTGGCTTAGTTGAGAGGTCATTTCATCTTATTACTCGAAGATGAACATTTTGTTATGAACATCTCTAGTACTTTAATTAAATCATCTCACATCAATTGGCTACTATTACCACTCATAAACTTTAACCAATTAGTTAAAACCAGCAGAGTGAATGAAAACATTGCCCACTTTTTTATTTGTAAGCACTTTATCTTTTTTTTTGTTTCTTTTTTTCTTTTTCTTTCTCCATAATTTTTATTAGAACTTTTAATTGGATTTTAAGCAAGGATGGTAAAAATCCATAAAATATGTAACCACGTTCTTAGAAAATATTCATTTTAGAAAATAGAATGTCATAATAATCATAAGGAATTGGTAAAGGTCAAATAAATCAAATGTGAAATGATTTTATCCAAGCATGTATCTCTCCCCCACACTTAAATTAAACATTGGTTTCCAATGTTCAAAAAGTTTGTAAGAAACTAATAAGTAGGAGATAAAGGAACAAATAGCACTTGGAGGATAAGGTTGTGGCAGTCCATTGAAGTAAGAGTAGAGTTAGGATGGGAGATATGGATCTTGAAGTACAGCAAGCTGAAAAGAATAAAGAAAAAGAAAAAAAAGAAAAACAAATATAGTCCAAAAGAATGCTCCATATATATATATATATATATATCATGAATGCACCCAAAAGGGAGCATATACATCAAATTTAAAAAAGGTAAGCAAAATAAATCTATCAAAAGAAAGAAAGTAGGGCAACAAAAATAAAAGAGCCATATCCAAGACAAAAGAGCTAGCGTAAGAGCAAAAGAGCTAGCATAAGAGCAAAAGAGCTAGTCTAACTAGGTGGTAGTCTCTCCCAAACATAATCCCAAAAAACACTGATTTGACTTTAAGTTGTGTCCACTTCATCATAAATATCATCAACCTTAGACTCAAGTCTCAAAATATGCTGCTTTATATGATGAAGGATGGCCAGTTGATCAGCAGAAGTAGAAGAATCCAGTACACTCAAAGGACCAGTAGTTAGAGGAAAAGGCCAATGAATAGAAATGGTGGCTTTAGATGAAGCCTCATCCATCCTTTATTCATGAGCTACTACCGGTGCTAGCTCATAAGCATAATCATCATCAACTTGCACGGTGCCTTAAATAGGTCTCAAACATAAATTATGCGACTCGTCACCCACTTTAACATATCCCCACTGCTTTAAAAGAGATTAACTGATAATGGACTTGTGCTTAGCCTAAATAGGAACTTGACTTTCAATTGAAACACCTGCCTCCTAATGAACTTTAATGATTAAATCTAGGAAGTAAATTTTCTTATTTGCATCTTTGCACGAAACCACACTACGTGTACTTTGTAAAGTGAGGGATGAAAGAGGCAATCCTTCAATAGCACCCAAGCTATGAGACAAATTAAATTAAAGATAGCTATCATCATCACTTATCTTATTAAGGCCATTTGCATGACGTAAGACATTCGAACTTAATATGGCAATAATAATTTGCCTCTAAACTGAAAATTGATAGGTAGGGTAGGATAGCTTCCCAAGAGGCTTGATTAGATTTAAAGCAGCTATAGCCTCCTCATAAGAAATATAGGTTCTAACTTTACATCATCACTATGGATTGTATCTACCTAATGATTATATGCCTCGCCAACATTCGGGATACCTAAAAGTATCAAAAGTGAGGCAGGGGCAAGATGGATGGGGTCACCATGTACCATAAAGTTTATGTCAACAAGATCTTCAACCTTATTCTCCTCAATGTTGGCATATAATTCACAAAACAACTCTAGATAATATGGAACAACAAGGACTAAGATGGGGTCCCATCCCAAGGCACGAAAAAACAATCTGAAACATGGAATTTAGCATCTCACACTAGTGCAAGAGACCACTCATTAATGAATTGGTTTGGAAGTCAGCTTTAAACCAGTCAGCATTTTCTTGGCTTGTAAATTGAGAAGTGTCAAAAATAGGTCTCTTTTAAGAACTCGAGGCACTATGAGATTGTTTAGGAGCCATCTTAAACTTGAATTGACACAAAAAACTATAATTGAAGACTAGAGAGGACTTAAAAATGAAATGACCAAAATGTCCCTAGTTAAAAATTCCCAATTTTTCGACAGAAAGATTAAGTAATAAAATTGGTATAAATTGATAGATAATGATCTCAAGATTCTAATGATAAAAAAATTATAGCAACACTATGCCTAATTTTTTGGGAAAATGCAAAAAGAGGGGCGGAATGAATAGTACCTCTAAAACTCTAATTGCAATTTTGAAGGATTTCTGATTATTATTGTGCGAATTGAGGTTAGAATCTAATAAAGCAGAGGATTTTACACAAAACAATCCCAAAAACGCAATGATTGGTGGAGAATTAAGCAAAAACCTAAGGATTCTAGGGTTTAGAAGTCAGAGAACATAGGATAAGAGAGGAGAAAGATGTACGGAGCTACGTCATTTTTGTCCTTAATAGGGACTACAATGGCAATTCATTAGTCGAGACTACAACAATTCTATCATAATACTACCATTATGCTCATTTAGGCAGACCCTAAACAGTGGTTGCAACAGCCATTATACCCCCACATTATACTCTCTGCAAACTTCTATAAACCACATATTTTGAGCTTAAATCCTCTTCAAATAATCCCCAACTTAATCCTAAAAAAATGTATAGATTTTTAGACTCAAATTGCTCTAAATCAAGCTTTAAAAACATTGAATTTTACAGAAAAATAGATTAAAAGAATAGAAGAATTAAAGAAAACTAAAGCGAAAACTCCAAAAGAATAAAATAAAAATAACTTAAGGCCTAAAAGAAATCACACTACAAACAACTCAAACGAGCTAAAAGGAACTTAAGGAACTACAGAGATTAATCCTAACAAAAATAAATTAAATACTGGAAATAAAGAAGAAAAAACAAAGGCAACTTAAAAGAACATAATAAAAACCTTAAAGAGCTTTATTTTTTGAAAAACTTAAGGAAACCATATACTAATTTAGGATCAAATCAACATCTAAGGGGGTCATAAAGAAAAAGAATTTTGGTTGATTCTACAGTGCTATTAGGTAAATAAAATTTGGCCAATTAACCATTGACTTTAAAAGATGATTGTCTATTTGAAACTTCAATGGCACCATAAAGATAGACATTAATCACATCATAAGAGCCAGTCCATCTGGATCGTACTTTTCGAAGAAAGAATTTCAAGTGAGAGATATAAAGTAAATCCTTATCATCAACTGTGAAATTACAAGGGCTAATGTTTCCATCATGCCATTTCTTAGTCCTTTCTCTATAAAGTTTGGCATTTTCATAGGCATTAAGTTGAAACTAATCCAATTCATTTAATTACAATAACCTTTGTTCACCAACTTGTTTTAAATTGAATTTAAGAAATTGGTTGACCAAAATTCCTTATGCTCCAATTCCACAGGTAAATCACATGATTTACTATACACTAAAGGATATGAAGACAAACCAGTAGGGGTCTTAAAAGCAGTGCAATACAACCATAATATTTCTCGATTTGAGACTTCCATAATCTAAATATAATTACTAATCTTTTATTGATGCATTCACAACCTTTCCTGAAATTATTTTAATTTCTCGATTTGAGACTTCCATTTGACCGGTAGTTTATAAATGATACGATGTGCCAACTTTATGGGTGATACCATATTTAGATCGGAGGGAATCGAACTATCTATTGCAAAAATGGGAACTTGCATCACTAATTATGGCTCTTTGTATACCAAATCTTGTAAAACATTTTCTCCTGAGGAATTTTACCACAACTTTTACGTCATTTGTAGGTAATGCAATTACCCTAACCCATTTTCTTACATAGTTGACTATGACAAAAATATATTGATTGACATATGATTTAGGGAATGGGCCTAGAAAATTAATGTCTCAAACATAAAAAATCTCACAGACTAGAATGTTATTCAAAGGTGTTTCTTTTCTCCTTAAAATGTTTCCAATTCTTTAATACTTATCACAACATGTTACAAATTCAAATGTGACATTAAATAATTTTGGTCAGTAGAAACCTGATTCTAAAACTTTGTGTGCTGTTCAAATTGGCCCGAAGCATCTTCTAACTTCCTTAGAATGATAGTGAGTTAATATTGAAGGAACTTCACCATAAGGCACACATCTTTTGATAATTCAATCACCACAAATCTTGTATAAGTTTGGATCATACTAAAGAAACTTTCTAACATCTGAAAGGAACTTCTTTTGTTATTGATATGAAAAATCATAAGGAATAAGATAACTAATCAAATAATTAACATAATCAACATACCATGGAAATTCATCCTTAACTGCTAACAAATCTTCTTTAGGAAACATTTCTTTAATAACTTGAATTCCTACTTTTTCCATTAGTTCCTCATTTAACTTTTAAAGGTGGTCGGCAATAAAATTTTCAAAACCCTTTTTATCCTTTACTTCTATATCAAAATCTTATAGTAATAAAACCCATCTCATCAATATTGGTTTTGCATCAAATTTAGTCATTCAATATTTCAATACCACATGATTTGCATACACTATGACCTTAGATAAAACCAAATAAGAACGAAAATTATTGAAAGCAAAGATCACAACGAGCATTTCCTTCTTAATCATTGTATAATTCTTTTGGGCTTCATTTATTGTCTCACTTACATAATAAATAGGATGGAATATCTTATCATTTCTTTTCCCAAAAACTACTACAATGGAAAAATTTATTGCAATGCACATTAACTAAAAAATGTAGAGACTAATCTGGTGAAAGTAAAATTGGTGTACTTGTAATTTTAGCCTTTAAAAATTCAAAAGAATGCATACATTTCTCATCAAACTTAAATATTACATCCTTGGTCAAGAGATCAGTAAAAGGCTTAGTAATTTTTGAAAAGTCTATAACAAGCCTTTTATAGAACCCAGCATGACCTAAGAAACTCGTAATTGCTCTAACTGAATTTGGAGCTGGTAGTTAAGGAATGACTTCTATTAGTTGGATCTACTTTTTACTTGATATTTTATGGCCCGACACTATGCATTCTTGCACCATAAAATGACAATTTTCCTAATTCAATACCAAATTTTTCTTTTCATATCTCTTAAGCACTTTATCTAGATTTTTAAACAATAATAAAAAGAAATCATAAACAATGAGAAATCATACATAAATACTTCTATGAAAGATTCAATCATATCTAAAAAAATAGCTAACATGTAGTATTGAAAAGTGGCAGGTGCATTGCAGGGCCCAAAAAGGATACACTTATAAGCGAATGTGCCATAAGGATGAATGAATGTAATTTTCTCTTGGACCTCAAGGGTTACTAAAATTTTCAAATAACCATTATAACCATCCAGTGCACAAGGAAACTCTTAATGACCTAAATAATAAAAGGAAGTGGGAAATGGTGTTTCCTAGTGGCTTCATATAACTTTCTGTAATATATGTACATACGCCAACTAGTTACCTTTCTTGCTGCTATCTGCTCATTTTGAGCATTTTGGACCACATTGATGCCACCTTTCTTGGGTACTACTTGAACTAGGCTCTCTCAAGGTGAATCAAAAAATAGATAAATTATCCCAGCATCTAGCAACTTAATCACTTCATTTTTCATAACCTCTTTCATATAAGGATTTAATCACCATTGCAATTAGACAAATTACTTACTTCTTTCTTCCACAAAAATTTTATGTGTACAAATTGAAGGACTTAAACCTTTTTACATCTGAGATAGTCCAAGCAATAGCTTTAATAGACTCCCATAGCACTCTCAATAAACTATCCTCCATAATTTCATTCAAAGATGATGAAATGATTATAGACAGTTATGATGGGGGACTTAAGAAAGCATAATTTAGAGCATACAAAGGGGCTTTAATTCTAACTCTGGTGGCTCTTCTATTGATGGCTTTGGTAAGGGCTTAATGGACATTTCCAAAGTCTCAAATTTCTTCAAAGGATGTGGACTAGAAGGCACCTGTCTTGCATATAAGGCTCATAAAACCTAAGCAATTTCATCTACCTTAAAATCTATAGAATGAGGATGAGTTAATGCCTTCTTCAAAAGATCAAAACATAAAACCATTGAAATGTCAGTCATGAAATCTTGTACTCCTATCAAATTGAAACAATCATTATCTGTTTGATGCTGAATTACCTTAAACATATAAAACTCTACTAATTTATCTTGGAAATGTAAAATTAGGTTGCCTTCATGCACATCAATTAATGTCCTTGCTGTAGCCATAAATGGGCGTTTAAGAATGATGGTTGCCTTATAGTCTTCTTCCATATCCAATACCAAGAAATTCATAAGGAAAATAAACTTACCAAATTTAACTAAAACATCCTCAATAATACCTCGTGGATTAGTAATCAAACGATCTGCCTATTGCATTGACACTATTGTAGGCTCTGGTTCTTCCAATCTTAATTTCTTAAAAATAAAGAAAGGCATTAAATTTATACTAGCTCAAAGATCCATAAGTGCCTTCTCTGTTTGCAAATTGCCTATTGCAAAAGGAATGGTAAAGCTACTAGGGTTGGAAGGCATGTTCTCTACTTGGATTACAGAACATTCTTCATTCAACTTAACAGTCTTATAATCCTCTAATTTTTATTTCTTTGACAAAATGTCCTTTAAAAATTTTGCATAACTTGGCATTTGTGCTATGGCCTCAATATATGGGATATTAATATGTAATTTCTTAAAAATCTCAATTTTCATATCTAACTTTGCATTTTTTTAGCCTTTGGGAGTAAGGAATTAGTGGTTGGATTTGGTCCTGATTTTCATTAATCACTTCCTTAGATTTCTCTTTTCTTTTTACTGATTCCACCACTATTTTATCATTTTCATATTTCTGCATCACTCTTCTATTCTAGTTCCCTACTCTCCACTCCCTTTCCACTTCTTAAGATAGTGCCCTTTGCATGCCCCTTAGCATTAGTTTCAGTTATGATTGATAACTTACCAGGAAGCCACCCTTGTAAAAGTTGAGTAATTTGGCCAACTTAAGTCTCTAAATTCTTAATGGGTACTTCATGATTTTGTAAACAAGACTCATTACCATGTATAATTTATAACACAATCCCTTCCAAAATTGATTTTTTAGGTGGAGGTGGATTCAGCCTAAACCTTGATGGCAGATCTATCTCTAATTGAGCTAAGGGTTGGTAAGTGCTTTGATTGTCTCTCTAAGCAAAATTTGGGTGGTTTCTCCATCCAAGATTGTGGGTATTTACATGATGATCATTCCTTTGCCTATTATAACTCACATATTGGGCTTGATCAGGCTCCCTGGCAGAACGACTACCTACTTGACAATCTAATGAAACATGGGAGAAACTACCAGAATGTTCTCATGCAACTTGTTTTCTACTTCCACTAATTCTAATTCTACTTACCACAATGATCCAATTTCTTATTCAAGATATCCATTTGGGCTGCTAAACCAATTGTATCATTGATAACATGAACCCCATGTGATTTATTTAGATTGTGCTCAGAGTTATATTTGGAACTATTCATTTCCATCTCTTCAATGAGATTATAAGATTCATATGGAGTTTTATGCATCAAGTTTCTTGCTGTTGCAACATCTGTAATGCAACAAGTAGAGGGTGTTCGACTTGTATACCATATGTCCAGTTTTTCCAAGTATTGAAACCATAGCTAAGATACTTTGCCAACATTTCTGTATATCATTCTTAAGCTTTATACAAACCCTCATTCTCATATTGTACAAAAGAACTAATTTCAATTTTCATCTTTGCAATTTTTGCAGGCGGGAAAAACTTAGCTAGAAACTGTTTCATTAAGATGTCCCATGTTGTAATGGAACCAGGGGGATAAGAATTTATCCATGTTCTAGCCTTGGCTATAAGGGAAAGTGGAAATATTTTGTGCTTTACAGCATCATTAAACACACCATCACTTTGAAAATGATCACATATATCTAAAAAATCTCAAAATGTTCATTTAGGTCCTCAAGAGCTGTTCTACCAAATTGAGAAGCTCTAACTATTGAGATTATACTAAGTATTCAAAATTATTAGCATTTATCCTAGGCCACACAATGCTAGCCATAGGTTTCCCTCTGTTACCTAATGCTAAATTAGGGGTCTATCACCCTCTTGAGGTCTATTCTTTAATTGATCCAGTAGATCTATATCTAAATCAAGTTATTGTTCACTCTCAGTTTCTACACCTGAAGTTTTCGATGTGATCACTCGAGTTTCTTTCTTTTGCTTCTGAAGTGATCGCTTAAGCTCCAAATCAAACAATAACTTGTTCAGTTTTTATCCGCAAATATGCATGAAATATTAAAGCAAATAAGAAATCTAATAACTAAAACTAACAAATGAAAACATATGCACCTCAAATAAGTAAGAAAAAAAAATTTAATGACTTAACTCTAAACTAATATTCACCAATTTGTCCTAATATTCCAATTATAATTGGCATCGAAATCCCCTTCAATGTCGTAAAAAATTTATTGTTGGTTTTCTATAAAGGTCAATTAATCCAAAATCACTCAAAATTTATGTTCTTTAAGCACAATTTTATCTAATCAAAATTAAGCCAACACTGATGGCAAGTGCACCAATATCAACAAATATATGGAAGTATTTTTGGTCTAAGTTATCACTCCACAAAGAATCTATACCAAATTACAAGTACTAGGACAAATTAAGATCACAGTTATTTAGAGATTCAAAGTCGAATGAAACTAACTAAAATTACTAATTGAAACTAAAATTACCAAATTACCCAAAATAACTTAATTAGTAAAAATGATTTCCTAAATGGATGAAATAGGTTATGGAATTATTCTTTAATGATTCAAATGGATTACTTATGCATTGAAGGAATTGTATTAGGGTAACTTCTCTAAATCAAAGCCAAGTTATGGTTAGGACAAAGCCTTTTATCTAATGACTTAAGATGAAATTTGATCATGCATCAATCTTTAAATATTAGTCATAAAGGATAGGAAATTTGACCTAAAAATTCCAATTTTCATATTATAACGATCAAGATAATCCAAAGTTTGGTCATAAAATTATTTAAAATAGGTTGCTTTATGATTGGTATAACAAATTAGTTAGATTTTCGGATCCCAATTTATTTTTTAATTTCATTCAAAGAGTTTAGGATAGAATAAGATTTAATCTCATCATTTAAGCAAAAGACAACCTTCCTTCATGCATACACCTACATTAAGCACATATTTAAATAATTTCAGAACAAATCCATAACCAAAAATAGGTTTAGCCACTCGTTTAAAGCAAGAGATGGATCATTCTCACAATATTCATCATGTTCTTACACAAATGAGAGAAAAGATTGGATTTAAATATGAAAACAGGTTAGAAACCACCACGAAGTAACGTAAAACATGTTTACAAGCTTGAATCATGTGTAGGAGCTTTAAAAATCCTCAAATATCAATAGAAATTTGCAAAACAAGATTAAAATGTTGAAAAACAGGAGAAAAGAGCCTAAAATATAACTTCTTACGATTTCTGTCTTGATTTTATGTTTGATCTCTCTTCAGCTATTGAAAATGTGTTTAACCCTTCGATATATATGTCTGTCTAGTGTAGGAAAAAGTTGGAATCTTACAGCCAATCAGATGAGGAGATCCAGCTATCTTTGTCTTGATTGTAGTATAACAGCGCTAGAAAAGGAGTATAACGGTGCTATAATACTCCAGCATTTTGAATCCAGAAAGGAGTCAAACAGTGGTATCCAGTAGTAAAATGTGGGCTTGACTTACCCTGCTATTTTGCTCCTGATTGATCAGAATTCTTCACAATTTCCTTGATTTCCACTCTAATTGGGTTCCCATCTACAAATTAAAAAATTATGGGCATAAATTAAACTAAAAAATGGGAGTGAAGCCATAACCACATATCATGAAAATTCATATGAAATAAACTCCTATCAATTATCTAACAATTTAGGTAGATTTCTCGAATCCTAAGTTGTTTGTTAACTTCATTCTTAGTGTTTAGGTTAGAATAAGAATTAATCTCTTCATTTAAAAAAATGGTAGGCTTCAATTATGCATGGAATTATATTCATAAAATAATTTAGATCATTCATTAACCATTCTTAGACCATAAATTAAATCAACCACTCTTTTGAATTAAGAAATAAAGTATACTCGCCATACTTATGATGTTCTTCAACAATTAAGAATAAGAAGTGGATTTCAATATAAAAATAAGTTTAGAATGCACCACAAAAGGCTACAAACACATTTACATATTTGAATATCATGTCTAAGCTTTTATAATCCTCAAATACATGTTCAAATCTACAAAACATGATTAAAAGGAAGAAGAACACTATAAATAAGCCCTAAAATTAGAGACAATCTAATTTTTCTCTCAAATTCATGTTCTCTTTCTCTCTTCTCTATGTTTTTGGCTTCAAAAACTCTATAAATATGTTAAGAGCAAGTGGGAAGGTAGTTGAGTAAGTTACAGCTAATAAGGAGAAATATCTAGTTGGAAAAGTCTCGATTATTACTTAAACAACACTTGAAGAGAAGTTAAATAACGCCATTTTACTATCACTATTTAGGTCTTAGAAAAGAGTTAAACGTGAGTCATAGAGACTTAAACGTGGGCTTGCTTTATACTGCCATTTAGCTCTTATTTTTCCTCTAATCTTTATATTTTACTTTATTTTAACTTCAATCAAACTTCAATATGTAAATTAAATAATTCAAATTATAAATTAACCAATTAAGCACCAAAATAAAGGTAAATTAACATAAAAACATCTTGAAAAATCATATAAACTAAACCATATCAATTTCCCCATAGTTAAACATTTTTCTTCTCCTCAAGAAAATTAATCAATCGTTAATTTCAAAACAACTTATAATTATAGGAAAAATAATCTCAACTCATCAATCAATATCAATGAAAAGATTTCCTCAATCATTCAATTAATATGACCAATTAAGAGGTTACAAGATTGATTCATAAAATTAAGTCACAAAGAAAATAAAATCACTTCATGATTTTTCAAATTCATCCTAAGTCAAAAAATTTAATTTCATATGTAAAATGAATCTAAACCAAGTAAACAGTATCATCATTTTAAACAATTTCAAATCCTTAATCAATTAAGCATAAAAATGTTAAAAAAATATGAACTTAGCTTGGTTAAGAGGTCATTTAGTCTTTTTACACGAAGATGAATATATTAGCATGAACATCCCCGTTACTTGATTAAATCACCTCACATCAACTAGCTACTAACACTACTTTTTGGCTTTGACCAATAGGTCCAAAGTCAGTATAATGACTGAAAAACTTGCTCACTTTTTCTTCTTAAGCACACTTTTCTTTTCCTTTTCTTTTTTTTCTTTACACTTTTTTTTCACTTTATTCCATTTTTAAATAAGGTGATGAAAAAGTTTAAAAAATGCAATGATTTACTTAGAAATATTCATTTTAGAAGTGAAATATCATAATGATCATAAGGAACGATTTCATTTTAGAAGTGAATATCATAATGATCATAA
>JAOXYD010244698.1:0-16831 GCA_028565735.1 Pinacopodium congolense
ATGCTTTAAGGATAGGTTTAGGATGCGTATTGATGCAGCATGGGAAGGTGATAACATATGCTCCTCGTTAGTTGAGACAACGTGAGTTAAACTATCCTACCCATGATTTAAATTTAGTGACGATTGTGCATACCCTTAAGATCTAGAGATATTATTTGTATGGAAAGACTTTCCGAATCCTTATAGACTATAAAAGCCTTAAGTATATTTTGACTTAGAGGGAACAAAATTAAGAAATAAAAGATGGATCGAGCTCTTAAAAGATTATGATTGTCCTATTGATTACCATCTAAGGAAGGCAAATATAGTAGCAGATGCTCTGAGTAAGAAGAATTCATGCTCGATGGCTAATTTGAGTGAACACAATACAATATGACTTCTTTGGTAGAT
Source organism: Pinacopodium congolense (assembly GCA_028565735.1). NCBI lineage: Eukaryota > Viridiplantae > Streptophyta > Magnoliopsida > Malpighiales > Erythroxylaceae > Pinacopodium > Pinacopodium congolense. The sequence goes on from JAOXYD010244698.1 coordinate 391, forward strand.
TTGAAGGCCTTAGATGTGCATATGGAGATTGATGATGTGGGTGGTTTACTGGCTACTTTTCATATTTAACCTGATTTAGGAGATTGGATTGGTGAAGCTCAAACTCGAGATTCTTATCTGCTGCGAATGAGAGAGAGAGTACAATAAAGTAAGCAGACTAATTTTTCAGTAAGATTAAATGGTGTATTGATGATGGGAAGCCAAGTTTGTGTGCCAGATGTAGATGGGTTACGAGAGGAGATTATGAAAGAGGCACATTATGTACCCTATGCCATGCATCCTGGTATTAAAAAGATATATCAAAATCTGAGACCTTATTACTGGTGATCGGCAATGAAGAGGGATGTGGTTGAGTTTATGTCGAGGTGTCTGACTTGTCTGCAGGTTAAGGTAAAGCATTAGGCACCAGTAGGGAAGTTAAAAAACTTAGCTATTTTGTCATGGAAGTGGAAGAGGTTTACAATGGACTTTGTGGTATCTTTACTAAGGATTAGACGAAAGCATGATTCAATTTGGATGATTATGGATTAATTGAATAAGTCTACTCATTTTCTGCCAATACAACAGACATATTCATTAGATAAGCTGGCTAAGTTGTATGTTGATGACATTTTGAGATTGCATGGGGTTCCAGTATCTATTGTTTTAGATCAGGATCCACGATTTACATCTCGATTTTGAAGGAGTCTACAGTTAACTTTGAGGACTAAGTTGAATATGAGTACTACATTTTATCCTCAGTCGGATGGGCAATCAGAGCTCGTGGTTCAAACATTGGAGGATATGATGAGGGTTTGTGTGCTGAACTTTGAGAGTGAGTGGGATAGATATTTGCTATTGATGGATTTTGTGTATAATATCAATTATCATTCCAGCATTGGTATGACTCTATTTGAGACATTATGTGGCAGGTGGTGTAGAGATCCTATTTATTGGGACGTAGAGGGTGCCATATTATTGGAAGGACCAGAGTTAGTCCAAAAGATAGTGGAGAAGATCAATGTTGTGAAACGATGCTTGAAAGTAGCTCAAGATCGACAAAAGAGTTATATTGATCAGCATTGCCAAGAGATGGAGTATGATGTTGGACATAAGGTATTTCTAAGAGTCTCACCTTGGAGGGGTATTTTGAGATTTGGTAGGAGGGGGAAATTGAGTCAGAGGTACATCAAACCATTTGAGATTTTGTAGCTTGTGGGATTGTTGGCTTACAGATTTGCTTAATCTCTTGAGTTATTGCTGATTCATGATGTATTCTATATGTCGATATTGGGACGGTACCGATCGAATCCTAGTCATGTTATATCTGAACATGAGATTAAGGTTGCTAAAGACATGACTTAAAGAGAGGAGCCAGTAAAAATTTTGGATAGAGAGATCAGAAAACTAAGGAGACGAGAGATTCCGATAATACAAGTGTTATGGAGTCATCATCGTACTCTGCAAGAGGCGATATGAGAGGTAAAAGACGATGTTTGACATCAGTACCCTCATTTGTTTGACTCTTCAAGTATGTAATTTAATTTCGAGGAAGAAATTTATTTTAAGGGGGGAGCACTGTAAGGCCCAGTTCCTAAAACTCTCATTAAGGCTTGGACTTGTCCTGACCCATAGCTTAAACTTAATTAAAACTAGAAAATCAAAACAATTCTTCTCTCAATTTGTTTTCCTTTCAGTTTCTTCTTTCTTGGGAATCTGGCAGGTGAGTTCAAGTTGTATTACCTCTTGCATGTGCATGTTAGCTCTTTCTTTTTCTAACTTTAATTATTTCACAATAGATTAGAGAGGGATTGGTGAATGAAGTAGTGAATTTCACTATAAAAGACATCAAATTTAGTTAAGGTGAGAAGAAAATTATGTTTTGGTGATTTTGAATGCTTTTTAAGTTAATTTTTGATTTAGATGTTATTGTCATTAGTTTTAAGGAAAGGGTTCCATGAAATTTTGGATGAAATGTAGCTTAAATAAGATATATATTCAGCTAAAAAAAAGGAAGAAGAAAATGGAATAAGAGACAAAGAGACGTGAGAGAAGGGAGAGAAAAGCCAAAAAACAAAAGTAAAAAGAGATGGATGGAACAAGAAGGATTCTGGAATGGAATGGAGATTGAAAAGTGATAAGGGAAATGAAGAAAAGAAAGGGAGATGAAGAGAGTTAAAAAAAGAGAGAAAGAGAAGATGAGATTCGAGGGAGATGAGTGAAAAGAGGAAGATGATGGTATTATTGTAATTGTTGAAAAAGACTAAGGGTAGTTTGGACAATTGATGTTAATTGGATAAAATTGTCATTTAAAATAAAGTAAGGGGTAAGATAGGAAAAGAAAATTTTAAGGACTTGATAGGAATTTTAGAGAAAGACCAATTGTAATTTAGGAAAAAGAAGGGAAAAGATGAGTAGAGAAGGGTGTTTGGAGATTTTAAAGAAAATGGTAGGGTTAAATTTGGAAAAAAGAAGAAGGAAGTTGGATAATTTTTTTTTTATTTTGAAGGATATTAAGGGAAATGAGATTTTTAATAAATATTAATGGATTTTAGTAATTATGGAGGTAAATTTTTTTTAATATTTAGGAATTTCGTATAAAAAGGGATGTTTTGATTTATATAGTGTCAATTGGATGAATTTGTTCCTAAAATTTATCTAATAGAATTTTTATAAATAATTAGGTCTTAAGGATAATTAGGAGAGTAGATTGGACCTAGTGAAATAATTATCTTAAGAAAGCAGGTAAGGTTAACTTGAATTGTACTCTAGTTTCTTGAAAATGCATATTTGACATATTTATGTGATTTATGATTTATAATACATATTTTTAATATATGAATTTTTTAGAAATAATGAAATAATTAATTAATAGAGTAAACTGAGAATTAAGTGATCATTTGTTATTATTTGTTTTTTGTGATTTGTAATATGTGTAAAATTTTCAATTGAATGTAAATTTCATAATTATGCATTGTCTTAAGTATTATGATGAGTACAGGTTGTGTGGGATTTTAAATATAACTGAGTTAAGCGAGTTCTTTGGTAAAAGCAATTTGAGATTTGAATATGATATATTGAACAATAATGGATTGAGTTTAGATTAGTGATGAATTAGTGGCTTTCCTAGGACATGCTATATTCAATGGTCTGGATATTGATGAGTTGTTGAGATATGGATGAGATATAGCTAGATACCTATATGTGGAGCGGTTACTGGGGCATCCTAAGTCCTGGGGATGTCTTGTGCTGATAGCTAGGTATTGGGGTATCCTGAGTCTCGGGGATACCTTGTGCTGATGGTTAGATATCGGAGTGGTATTAGGATACCAGATCAGATGAAACATAGCTAGGGGTGCCTCTATACTGATATCTATATTATATTTTCCATATCCACATGGAGATGATTGAGTTTGTGATGATGAGTTGAGCTGACAAATCATTGGATATAAACCTAATAGGTTAAATAGGGCCCCAATAGATTAATAATGAGAAATATAGTATAAATTGATTAAATAGTAAGAATAATAATAATAATATTGGATGTTCTGTTTATTTAATGAGTATTTTGAGATGTTGGATTCTGGATTATGCATTTGAATATCATTTGTGATTTTACTTTACAATTCTATCTTTCTGCTTCATGTTACATTGAGTTACTAAGTTGTTGAGATATAAGGGTATAGTCAGGCAACCTTTACTAAGTAGGCAGCTCATCCCTTACCATTATATTTTTCAGGGGATCGAGAACTTGTCAATATCCCTAAGTCTCGAGATTGAGTTTTGAGGTATTAGGTAGGGCTAAGAGGATGATATTTTGTTCAGTAGGTTGATTTGAGCTCTTTTATGATTGCTTTTGAGAGCTTTATTTGGGATTGTGAGGCATGTATATAGATTGGCCTTGTTATAGGTGAATATTGTATTATGAGATGGATATATATATATATATATATATATGTATTGTACAAGCAGGTTTTAAGACTGATGATTACTATTTGGACATTAATGAGATACATATTGAAATTTGCTTTGGATATATATGTTTATACATGAATCTTATGACTAATGATTGTGGTTTTGGAGATATAAAAGTATATATTGATCAATTGTTTAGAGTGGAGAATCCCAGTCAAATATATGATTTATATGAATTGAATGATGATTATATATATGCTTTATGAACATGCTTATGGAAATTATGGTTAGGTTATGTGTTTAAAATCCTTTGGTGATTTAAAATGTGATTTGGATAGATTTACTATAATTTTGATTTAATGTTTGGTTGAGGATTGGTTTAGGTGTTGTTTTATAATGATTGTGGCATAAGTTGTGTGATTAAGGCAGGAGAGAGCTACACTTATGCTGGAAAACCTGGAGCTTAAGTTGTTCTTGAGTTCTTGAGTTTTTGATCTTTGATCTTGTATTTCTCTTGTTCTAGCTGCCACTTTTATGTTTTATTTTTCCTTAAATATTTCTTAACCGTTTAAGGTGGCTCCTAAGGTTTTTCACTTATTCTTGTACCACAAATAGCTTCAAATAATCAAAAATGCGTGAATCCCACGTCTTAGCAGATTCTGGATATTATACAATCTTGATAGAGAGTGTTAAATTTTTCTGGTAGCAGGTGTGCACGATTGTGCAAGCTTATTTCTTTAGCTTCTTCTCCATCTTCCCTGTAGGACTTCTTGCTTCAATTCAATATCAGAACACCCTAGATAATCCTTAAAATAAAATCAATCCTTACCTTAAATTAACAATTACCACACAAAACACATAATTCTAGGCAATAAACACATGATTATTACCTTAGAAACATCTATTAACACATTTTAAAACCTATGAAACACACTCTAATGCACACTGAGGTGATTATGAGATTCCTAAGTTTTAAAAGAGAATTAACAAAAAACATAGTAAACAATATTACAACATATGAAAAGGCAAGTGTACCTATTGGATGTAATATAGCCAGGGTGAGTTTAGGTGTCAAATCAAAGGGCTGCTATTACTAATGAATTTCAATTTAAATCTTGCTAGATACTCAAAAAAGAAAGAAAGAATGATTGATTGATTGATTTAATAATTAAAAGAAAAAACAATTAAATTATAATGCCTGGATAAACTTGTAAGGAGAAACAATCAATAATCAAGGTAGGATTTAGGTAATTAATCCCTCTAGGATGTATATGTAATCTTCATTTATCTTGCTTTAACTCAAATTTTAGATTTGTTAGACCGTAGATTCCTTAATGTAAATTACACTCTTTCTTAAGCAATGTAACATCTATCCAATTCAATTAAACTAGATGAAAGTTGTCTGTATCCCGTTCTATCGAACTAAATGCATTAACCTATCCTATGGAACCTATTGTTTTGGCTAAATTGACATCTAACCTAGAAATCTTATGTAAAACTATCTCTAGCTCCCCACGTAAGATGTTATACTCATGGAGTGATCTATTGCATGTAAGAAATTTTGCAATCTTAATCATACACATAATCAAGGCTTCGAAATCAATGTTTATGTTCACATAACAATTGAATCCAAACTAATTAATATCCATGAACAAATCTAATTCAAAAACCTTGAAATCAAGAGTTAAAATAAGAATAATAAAAAGCACAACATCTTAGAGTTCATAAAAACCCAAATCCTATACAGATTTTAGATCCTAAATATAGTTTCAATCACAAAAGCAAACCTAAAGACAAAATGAATAAGAAAGCTCATGATAAGTCTTCTTAAATCCTTGAAATCTTGATGTTGAATGGTGAAATCCTTCCTTAAATCTTGAGCTCTTGCCTTTGGATGCTCCCTCTCCTTAAATCTTTCTTGAAACCCTTCAAGAATGACCTAGGACTTGATGTCTGTCTTATGACAGTTGAATAGAGGTCATTTGTAGTAAACAAAACATCAAAAAACCTAAAAAATAATCATATACAGATGTGGAGGGTGTTTTGATCATGGCCAGCATCACGGACATGATGCTATGCCCATGATGATGTAATTTTGTGGCAGTGAAAATCACAGGTAGCATCATGGCCATGATGTTGTTTGTGACTGTGATGATGATAGCTTCCTATATCTCTTAGTATTTTCACGATATCTTCTCTATTATACAACTAATTGCCATGAACTTAAATATGTAGCTTATTGACACATTGTTCTAGCACCCTATAAAATTTCATAATATTTGGAGATTTAAAAGAGCACCTAATGCTTTTCCTAAATCAATTGTACCAAATCTAGTGCTCAACTGAGCTTGTTTTGAATTTTCCTTTTCATGGATGATCGAAAAACCTTGGAATTTGGTGTGGAGCTTCATAACATGATGCTTTAAGTCTCCAAAGTGATTCCACATCTCTTCTAGTTCAAAAAGTATGTCAAAATATTCACGAAAGTCCTATAAAATGAATCTAGACAGAGAAATAGCTTAGCAACATGACATTCAAAGAGTTTAAGTCAATAAGCACACAATTCACATTGAAACCCTTAAAATCATTTCAAATAAGCACTAAATCATGCCTAACATATGTATACTTAAGAGCTATCAAACACCTATCAATAACAACATAAGACTTCAAATATTGTAGAAGTTCTCAATTATTAAAGTCAAATGCATTATGAAATTACTAAACATCATCAAAGCTTTAAAACTTATTTCATTAATTCAAATGCCATCAATATCATTAGATCTTGTGAAATTCATGCAAATTTTTAAAAGAAATTCAAGCTCCTCCAAAGGACAATAATTTTCAATTTTAAAGGCATCAAATTTTTTTAGTCATCCTTTTATCATGTTAAAAAAGGGTATAAATGTTCAAATCTATAATCATCCAAAATTCTTAGCGTCATTACAAATAATCAACTATGAATTATCCTAAATCTAAATGTCATGTGCAAGTCATGAACCATTCAAATTCAAAAGACACCATCATATCTTAGGGAATTTAATCACTACAAAATGGAGTTAATATCACATACATAATCAAGGACGTAAATGAAGTCCAAAACCAAAAACCTAATTCATTAATAAAATTTTCAAATTTTTTTAAAAAATTGAAGGTAATATAAAATCAATCCATAAAAACATTATAACTAAGTTTTATCAAACTTATTAAACCTCTTTCTTTAGTAAACAACTTTATAAAATCCTCAATTTTTTATATAAACATCAAAACTCCCCCTCAGTAAAAGTAATTGTTTTACTTTTATTTAAAATATGCAAATTTCTAAGACAATGATCATAAGGGGTATCTAAATATCACAAATTCAAGCAAAGTTCAAAGAAAAATTGCAATCAACATGCTCCCTTTTCAAGACATCCAAAATCTTTACATTTTCTCTAAAAGGCATACGCACACAAAAATTTCAAATTTCTAATCTTTCATATATCACCAATATCATTTCTTCCTTTGTTCAATAATTTGCCTAGGTGATTTTCTTCATTTACTCTTGAAGATACCTTTGTTGAACCTATATAATAAAATCTAATGGATTTTTAGTACGTATAATAACTTGAGTCTTTAGGGATTAACAAACTTTTTACCATTTAGATCTCTTGAAAAAACATTCCAAGAAATTTATTGATCATAATAAAAATGCTCTATATGTTTATAATGTTCACAATAAGTGCAAAACAAAGGTGTATGTGGTCTATATGAACTTTTATAACCATATCCTAGTCTAAATTCATTATGGGACCAAGTATGATAGCTTTTCTTATGTTGAGAATATGATCTCCTAGCATTATATCTATGTTGTGGCATGTTCCTTATTCTTGTATAACTATTAGCGCACCCGATTAATGCATCATATTATTCCCAGTTAGATAGTACGAATCCATAATTAATTGATATTCTTTTTTCAAATCTTGAAGTAAAGGCATACAAATCTCATAATAAGAAAGTTTTTAATTAAAAAATTATCAATGTAGTAGTATCTATTGATTCTTAAAAATAAGGTGAATTTAAAGTATTTAAAGGAATATAAGAATGATAAAACGATCTAACCTAACCTATTTTACATCATAAAGTAACTTCCTCATCATTCAAAACACTTTTAAATTTAGTTGAAAACTAAAAATTCTTTTTGGGCAAAAATAAGAATCTATATCAATAATAACTATTATTTTTTCTTTATCAAATATTTGTTGTACTTCATCTTCTCCAAAACATACATTATATGGCTTTTTATTTTATTTTATTTACTGCAAACAATCTAACCCTATCATGTACGTTAAATGGTATTTTATTACAAGAAATAATATTATCCTTTACTCTATTAAGATGCTCTTTCATTATATAAATTCCTTATACATAAATATTTAAATGCAAATGCAGGAGATTTATATTGAATATTTCTATAGGATATTTGAAAAAAAAAACTCTATTCTAAATCAACTTTACTAAGAGTAGAGTATGTCAATACATCGAATCCTTTTCTAATGATTGAATGTTTTTTATTATAATGGAATCCTAAAAAATAGAAATGAATTTTATGATAATACATTGGAAAATTAAATTAAAAATTTTTATTCTTTAATTTTTAAAAGTAATTTTTATTTTGATTAATTTTAAATAATTTAAATCCAAATAAATAACCAATAACTACAAATACTAATTGTATAGACAAAAATTGAGGAAAATTATGTAGCTCCTGAGTTATCATGAATCTATCCAAAGAATAAAGTTAAAGGATAAGAATAGAAAAAGTTGTTTAAAGCCAAAAGCAAAAAGTTCATCATTAAAGGTGCCACCTTTTCTCCTCTAATATAAAAAAGGCAATAAAAAGAAGACTAAAAACCATTTGTGTAAATTTATTATATAAAATTTGGCCCTAATATCTATCATATCTACATTAACACAGCCAATTACTTAAGTAGCATCAATAAACATTTGTTTAACACCTTTCCCTCTATAACGTTTAACCAAGTCTTTGAATATAATGGCCACACCAGGAATAGAAGTAATATGATTAATCATGGCCAACCTAACTTTCTTACCATTAGTCTTCTCTCTCTCAAGAGCCTTTCAAAACATTGTCCTAATCTCATAATCAAAAATAACAAGGGATGGTAACAGAACCTTGATAACGTAAACATCAACAAGAGTAACATAAGCCTTAATGGACTTCTTAATGTTATCGTTAGTATAGTGAAACATAACAAGGATGTATCCTTTTTTGAACCTACCCTTGGAAAGTTTTCATAATGATTCTTGGGTTTGAGAGGCAATTCCATGTGATTTGTGTGCACATTTGATTAATTCTTGAATAAGATGTTGTTTATGCTGCGTTGGATGATTGTTCATATTGTATAAGAATTTGCTAAGAATTTTAATGCATCTATAGAGTTAGAAAAGATGTGGAATCAATTTGAGAAGTTAAAACATCAAGTTAGGAATCTCCACATTAAATATCAAAGCTGTATGACAAGAGATGAAGAGTGCATAAAGAGAAGAGGAGAAGAAGATGGAGAATGCTACAAATCATTGCTATAATGACTTACTAGAGTTCTAGAAATTGCAGGATGATGTGTCAAATGAATTTTTATTCTAATTTGGATTAGGAGACATAAAAAAACCCAAGAGCTACTATTCTAAGTTTAAAGAACATCTAAGGGAGAAAAGAAACAAGTTTTGAAGAAGAAAAACAATGAGGAACTCAGGATCAAGGTGGAGGAATCCAGATTCACAAGGTTGTCCAAATTTTCTAGCAAAGGGGTTTTAACCTACATGCATTATTTTCTATTTTCCATTGCTTACTTTGAATGTTTAATCCAAATAGTTATTTGATAAACATGATTATAGATTGCTAGATGTATTTTAGGGTTTATTCTTGAATTGCTTGTATGATTTTTATCTTGTTGATTTAATGCATAGATGTTTGTGATAATTGGTGAACTTATAATCAATTCGAATAGAGAGATTAATTTGATTTATTTGAGTTAAACAAGAGTTGATGGCTTAATGGACTTATAATTATTAAATTAAAAATTGATTGAAGAGAGATCTTAGTTGCTTATTAGTTATCCTTAAGATTGCTTCAAATCCAATTGTATATTTATAAGTAGACTTATGAACTGAGAAGTTGTAATTTAGCTTATAATTATTTCAATTAGGATTACTTAATTAGATCTCAAGAGAGGGTAATCAAACTATTTGATATTTAAGATCAAACATAATTAAATCAATAAGGTAAAGGGAAGATCAACAAGAATAAAATAATCCCTAAGTTTCCATCATTAAGTAACTTTATTATTTTGCTTTCTTTTGCGATTTCATCCAGTGAAATTTGTTAATTTAGTTTAATTTTTAGTTCTAACATTTTTTTTTACCTTAAACAAAGTTCAATTTAGATTGTTAGGTGTCTATATTCAATCCTAATTTGATCAATATCTATTATACTATATGATATGACCTATATACTTGCAATGTAGCAAAAACTAGCAAACAAGTTTTTGGCACCGTTAATAGGAATTGTGATTTTAACATCTTATTTAGTTTGAATTCTTTTGATTTAAGGAATTTTGATACTTTTCTTATGTAATTACAGGTGCATGAACACAAGAGTAACTAGGAGCTCAAGTAAATTAGAGGAAAAGAAAATTTTAGTTATCACTAAGTATGAAAGAGAACTTCGAAGAGCAAAGAGTCAAGAAGCTACCGATAAAAAAATGGCCGAAGAAAGGAACTAAGGAGAACATCAAATAACTCTAATGGATTTTATGAAACATGACTTCAGTGCCAATCAGCAGGGAATTATAAGACCCCCAGTGCAGGACAATAATTTTAAGATAAAGTCGACCTTATTGAACATATTGCACACAAGAGTTCAATTATATGGTTTTGTCAATGAAGAATCGAATGCCCACTTGGCCAACTTCTTATAGATTTACGATACATTCAAATACAATGGTTTGATAGAGGATGCCACAAAGATGAGACTATTCCCATTTACATTAAAAGACTGAGTTAAGGCCTGGTTAAAATCTTTAAATTTAGAGAACATCACAACATGGATAAGCTAGTGCAGGCATTGTTAGACAAGTATTTTCCACAGACGAAGACAACCAGAATCATCAAAGAGATAATGAACTTCTATCAAGTTAAAGGTTTAAAGAGCTATAAAGAAGTTGCCCTCACTAAAATTTTCTAAGAGAATTTCAGTTGTAAACCTTTTACAACAGGGTGAACACACATATAAGATGGACCATAACTATAGTAGCTAGAGGCTCTTTGATGAGGAAAACCATAGATGCTGCTTATGATTTCTTGAAGGAAATTATTATGGATTGCTATATCTATTTTAAGGTTTGTTCTTGAATTGTTTTCACAATTTTTTTCTTATTGATTTAATGCATGGATGTTTGTGATAATTGATGGGCTTATAATCAATTCACATTAAGGGATTGTTATGATTAATTTTATCTAGGGTGCACAATAAGAATTGGTTGCTTAATGGACCTTCAATTATTTATTAATTTGTGATTGAAAAGAAACCTTAATCACTTGTTAGTTATCCTTAGGATTGCTTTAAATCCAATTGCACATTTAGGAGTAGACTTATGAATCAAGAGGTTGCAATTCAACTTGTAATTATTTCAAATAGTATTACTTAATTAGATCTCAAAAGAGGGTAATCAAACTATTGGATATTTAGAATCAGATATAACTAAATTAATAAGGTAAAGGGAGTATTAATAAGGATAGAATAGCCCATAAGTTTCCATCATTAAGTAACTTCATTGTTTTGCTTTTTTCTGCGGTTTCATTCAGTGAAAATTTGTTAACTTAGCCTAATTTTCAATTTTAACATTTTTGGTTTACCTTAAATAAAGTGTAATTCAGATTGTTAGGTGTTTGTATTTAATCCTCGTGAAATTGATATATGTTATACTATAAGTGATAACCAGTCTACTTGTAGTGTAGTAAAAACTAGCAATCATAAGGGACCACGCACATTGCCATAGAATGATGATGGTGGTAGCACTGATGATAGCAATGCCATTGTCAATAAGGGAGATCTTGTTTATATGGTTAACATTAATAAGATCTTTGATAAAGTTAAACAAAGATCTAAGTAAAATTCCATAACTTATAATGGTAACATCAACTAATATAAGGTTAATTGAGCATATTATTACAAGAACTTGCTTTAATGAATTAGAACTTTATGATTTAGAAACATAACTCTCCAAAGTTAAAAAAGAGTAAAATACACTTTACCTCTCATAATCTGGCATTTTTTTCACTTTAATCCTTGTACTCTAGAGAAGATAAAACACCTTCTAAACATTTAAGAAATTTCACCATACCTCTTGTTGTTATATTTTGACCTAGTCATTGACAGAAGGATGATTCTAGCATTTAATATGGTAATTGACATGGTAGAGTAATGACTTGGCAATTAACTAGTGTGTGATATAGACATGATATGGAAATAATCTCTTTCTAAACTAGTAGGGTGTCGCCTATTGTTTCCAGCAGCTGACAATAGAATCAAACTCCAATAATAGTTAAGAGTTTCAATATTTTTATTTTTTCTACTATTTCATTACAGATTCTTCTTCCTGTGGGCATTTAAGTGAAACCTAATTATAGCATCTGATAGTGGTCTGTGCAAAAAACATTGTCTTTTTATGATTTGTAGGAACATGGTGAGTTAATACCTATGAGAGTAACATTTTGATTTTTTTAGGGTTTACTTAAGTGCCAAATAGATCAAAGGGGATTTCTAGGTTCAAACACAATAAGTGAATTTGATTTCTTATCTTTTATTTCAAATTATGACGAATGTTTATAGTGTTTTCTGAGTTCTTTTCTATGACCATTTTAGCTTTTTCTATTCATTGTTACTGTAGTACGAGTAAAATTTCATTGATTTTTGTAAATATTGGTCTAATGCATCTCAGCTTTGATCAAGTTGAGAAATACATTATGCTATCATAATAGTTTCTATAAACCCAGTCAGTCAAAATGGCTTAGTGAAGATGGCACATATGCCATTTGTAAATATACTTGATTATTACACATATTTTGTTTATGATTTTTAAATGTGACATATAGGGATGTTTATAAAATTACAAGTTTTGTTGGTCCAGATCATGCACTTCTAGAGATTCCAAGTAAACCAAATTGGTCTTCTAATGGTTTTCACTCTTGTCTGCAATAGTCTAGCTAATGATAATGATATTGGTAATACAAGAGATAAAAGGCGTGTTGAGGTATTTATTAGTATATTAAAGTTATTCTTCCATTATATAATAATCATAAATTGAATGTTAGTTTAAAGACTAGCTACTTGGTGTTAATCCCTTAATACTATATTTATAACAAGGTATTAAGAATCACCTTGTTGTTCAAGGCTTGCCTTATGATGTATTGTCACTTAAAAATAGTTTTTGATGCTTTTAGATATGCAGCAATGGTAATTTTTGTCTTAGATATATACAAGGGGTAAGTCTTATAGTTTGAAAATCTAATTATTTATTATTTTGGTATATGTGTTTCTTATGCATCTAATTTTTCATATGAATCCTCTATAATAGATATTTTAGGCGCTTAACATATCTCATTATTTTCATAAGGCACTTACTTGTAATATCTATGGATGTATGGACATATATGAGATATTCTTGTTATGTTGGCAAGAGCTTCAAACTTAGGATCTTTTAGGATCATTGTTGTTTAGACATGTTTATCTTTCAAAAAAAGTTTTTTTTTATATATTTGGAAAATTTAATGGGTTATAATCACATAGCTCATTTTCATTTTTAAACGTTTTAGCTTTTCACATTTCAAAGGTATCTACATATATAATCATTATCATACTCAAGAATAAGTGTACAACATCTGAATGTACATTGTAGTTTTGGTTTAGAGACCCAATTACGCATTTCTATGATAGTAAAAAATCATGGGAGGAAATTCTTTGGATGTCTTAGATATGATTTGAAGAGTTTTTTTTTTCACTTAATGTAAAGTAAATTTAATGCTAGGGAAAATATTATTGCAACCTCTTTGAGTGGTGCGATTAGAAATTTACCCCTAAAAGTGAAAATGTCATAAGTGGATTAAGGTAATAGAAGAACTTAATGGTTTGCAATGAGAACAAGGTAGATAACCATAAAATTAGGTTGATATAGAGTTTGATGATTTAGTCTTGGATTATGGCTAGCATTTTGAGTGGAATGCATACAAGTTCTGGAATTGAAAATGTATTTATGAATATTATGTTTATGAAATGTATGAACTCCTATGGCTTGATTAATAAAAATAATATTTACATTTTGCATGGTGCTTTAATTACTTTATTTATAGTGATGGAGTTTATGTAGTTGGGAATTGACAGTAGACTCTTAATAAATACATCATTTCAAATGTAAATTAAAGGAAAGCTTTATCAATCATAATAAATGGGCTTGTCAAATAATAAAAGTGGTATTATAAATTACACTCACCACAAATTGCAATTCTAAAAGAAAAATTATATAATAATGTTAATGAAACATTGACAAAAAAATTCCATTTCACATGGTTTAAGATAACAAAATTCATAAAATCATGTAATACTTACTTTGTACATGAAACAATATTGACATTAAGTGCTCATATTTATCAATATAAATGACTTGATAGTCTCCTTTTAGGTTTAAAGGTTCTCATTTTAGTTCTACTTCTAGTCCTCTTAAATGGTCTAGCTCTTTCTTGTGTTATAACTACTTTTTTCTGTCTTCTTGCTACTTTAGCTAGTGTTTTATCTCCTTCTTAAGACTGATTTACTTATGCACTTTCCTAGGAGAACATATGCATATGACTTTATATAATCATTTTAAATTTGATCACTTATAGACATGAAATGGTATATTAAATGTCAAAGCATGAAATGGTCTATCAAATGTCAAAGCTTATCATTATAGTATGTTAAGAGCTAGTAACCTTATGTGATATAGAGAATTGCATCTGATAGGTTATGAAATTATGATCAATCTTTTTTTTTTTTTTTGGAAAGTGATCTGAATTCTACCTTTTATTAATAGTGGCTCTTCTTTCTAGCTTCACCATCTTCTCTTCTTAATTTTTGTAGCCTCTCAACCCTTTTCTTATATACAGGGGCTCTAATGGAGTAGTCATTTTCTTCACTAGGTATCAACCAAAAACCTTCACCTAGAATTAGGTTGATGAATTTCCATTGGCACCCTATGTAAGCATACCTTCTATAATAATCATGTATATATTCCACTAGATATCCTCTCTTTAAAATTATTGCTAAGATCGCATGACTATAAGGGATTCCAATTAAGCCCTATTTGCCAAGTATGTAATCCTTTCCTTTAATTTGACTACATGATGATCATACATATAGTATTTAACTTCAAAATTCCCATCCATAATAAAATGAGCCAAACAATTTATGGCCTTTTTCTTGTTATTCCTTAGCTTTGGTAAAATGATGGGACAAATGTTACCATTGTAACTTGCATATGTATGATTCATTTTATATTCAGTCTTTGCATAACTAAGCACGAAAAAATTAGCTTACTCCTTACATTTCTTAGGTAGGAATTAAACACCTCTATAGTGTTTTTTGATAACATATCATATCCACATTTCCTATAAAAAATATGTCTATACCATCTCCTCTTAGGAATCTTGTCTAACTACTTGTATGCCTCTTTATAAATGCTCTTTGGCTAACTCATTTCCCTTTTAAAGCCTCTTCGTGTATAAAGAGAAGATATACTCCATATATATATATATATATACATATATATCATAATAAACATTATAAATTATTACTGTAATTTAATCTAAAGATGCTTAAAATAAAAAATAATGGTTAAATTGGGCTAATTCATGTCCGAATAGATCATTAAAATTATAAATACACTTTTGATATCAATATATATCTCTGTTATTCAAGACTAAATATTTTTTATCACTCATTAAAAGTTGTAGGTGATCAAATCCTATGTCATCAAGTAAAAAACTAAGAAATAATCATTAGCTTTCTTCATTCCCTACTCTAAATACAACCTATGCCAATGGAGATATGTTATCATTGAAATCCCTTCCAATGATTGTTAATAATTAGCCTCCTTAACTTGTTTTTAAATCAAATTACATCCATGTAGGTTATTTATCTACATGCAATTGCAAACCTAGCATTAACTTGCTCTAAACAGGTATAATATGAACTAAAAATACCATCAGAAAACTTGATGTAAAGTGAAACTTTCCCTATTTCTTTTCATAACAAATAGTGTTGAACCAAGGTGGTTCTAATCATGTGTTTTGATGATGATAAAACATTATTATTACTAATTTTTAAGTGTTTGCAATGTCTATAAGATAGGTTGATGTGTAAAGTGCAAGAGCACATTTGTGGAGCTAAGGTAGAAGAGCTCAAGCATTAGATGATCAAGAGCTTGAAGATCAAAGATCAAATGATAAAGTTCAA
>JAOXYD010244708.1:0-16831 GCA_028565735.1 Pinacopodium congolense
TGCATGAAGAAACATGGATTTTTTGGGAAAGTTAAAGGTCTAGGATTAATTTTCTAGAACTCACCTTCATGAAATTAAAGCCTATTAACTTGATTTAAAGTATAACCAAACTTTAGACAAGATTAAATAGAGAAAAAGCAAAGTCTTAACCATAGTTTTTTTTCATTTTGTGAAGGAATTTAATCAGAATTTAAATGTGTTTAAAGCTCAAATAAATCATTAATCATCTAAGCCTTCTCTAATTTACACATTTGATAATTTTCAAAATTTTTCAGAAGCGATTAAAAATCATTTTTGAAGTGTTTAAGCGAAGTTAGTCTAATTTTAACAATTTTCAGATTTTCAATCAAATTATTTGGATTTTTCCTAAATAATTGTAATATGATCAACCTTGTAGTTAAGCAATTCTTTTCCTTGTGGGATTGACATCCGGAGTCTAAAATTTACTCAATTATATTACTTTTGCGATAGGTGCACTTGCCTTTATTCCATTGGTTTTCAAAGTAAAATCGTTTCAAAATCATTCAAAATTTTAAAGTCACTTAACCAACGCAAAAAATATCAATGCACATACAAGGCCCAAAATAATAAAATTCACATTCAATAATTAATACATCTGAAATCTTGTTTTTTATAGGCCAAGAGCAACCTAACAACTCTATTTTAAATGGAAAAGATTAGCCAATAAAACAACAAAAATTAATATAATTTAATTCCCCAATTTAAGTCACAAATACACACCTTCTATGGTGTTTCTCTAAAGATCAAGCAATTAACATAATTCTAAAAACTCACACAAACTAAACCTAGAAACATTTGATAGATATGACAACAAATGATTCCAAACAATTAAATAAGCCTCTAAAATTTGAGTTAAGTAGCCAATGATGCTCCTAAGGACTTAAGAAAACAGAAAAAAAATAATTTGGAAATAAAAAAATCATATTCGAATGCCTAAATATATGAATCAAAGCAAGTGCATGAAATATAGATAGTTTAAAGTGGTATGTAAATATGGATCCTAATCAGAAGGTATAAAAAAAACAAAAAACATAATTTGGAAATAAAAAAATCAGATTCGAATGCCCAAATATATGAATCAAAGCAAGTGAATAAAATCTAGACAATTAAAAGTAGTATGTAAATATGGATCCTAAATAGAAGGTATAAGTGCTCAAAAATTAAACTAAAAATACCTGGATAATCTTGATATCATAAATAAACTAATTACAATAATTTTGCACACCAAAAATGGACTTTGATAATTGAAAGACAAAGTTAGCATATGAACATAAAAACAATTACAATTTAGGTGTATCTGAAAAAAGATTTTCAAAATCACTAAAATAATCTTTGCAAAATTTAAAAAAAAAACTTTAAACACACTCTAGGACACTTAAACAATATAAAAATAATTATTTCAAGATTTTATAAACTACTTAAAATGTCCAGAAATGGTTGAAAGTTATGATAGAGAAATTTCGATAGATTTGGTATCTCTGAAAAGAACAAACTTGAAACTTATAAAATATTCTTCCAAAAAATAAAAAAAAACTTAAAAATCTTGAGGAGCCTTAGTTAAACAGAAAACACAATTTCATAATTTTTGAAATAGATTAGGGTACTGAGAATCAATAACCAAGACTATTCAGAATAATCAAAATCTATTTAATTGAAGTTGAAAGATAAAGCTCTAACCTATCAAAATAATCAACTTAAAAATATAATCTATGATTAATTCAACTCATTAACAATTAATCTAACATAAAACAATAATCTCATAATTAAACAAATAGATTAGAGATGATAGGGATGAGAGAAAACCAAAATAGTGATGTAGAGTGATGTAGAGAGATGGCTTCGAGGAGTTGAAAAAGATTGATCTTTCAATTGTGATTAGGAAGCTTGAAATCATGTCTTTTGTGTGTAAAGAGGTTCAAAAGTGTATTAGAGATGGTTCTATAGCTTATAATAATTAATCGTAGCTATTTAAAGCTTAAAATGTTTTTAATCCAAGAAAGGAAATAAAGCGTCGTTGGATAAAGGGTTAAACGGCTGGTCATTAGAGTTAAATGGTGTCGTTGTGCTCTCTGTAAACTACCATTTTACTCCAAAAATGAAAACCTATGACTCAACTCAATTCCAAACCATTTTAAACATTATCCTAGTATAAAATAGGACTTTAAACAAGTCTCAAAACATAATTAGAGACCATATAACAAATTAACATGATTTAATTAACTTCAAAAAGATGGATCTGTTATGATGTGAAACTTTTCAATCTTAGACAACTTTAAAAACTTTTCAAACATTCCATAAACCAAAATTTATGTCACAATTATGTTCAAACAAATTCAAACACGTATAAATGACTTTAATCAATAATCCAATTCATTTAAACTCATTAAGAGGCACACATTAAAATAATTAATCACATTTCCTCTTGATTATGCAACATGCCTTGCTAAATCAATTCCTAACAAACTAATTCCATAATCAAATTTAATTAATCACTAAAACCATGATTCAAATCCTATATGCAAATATGTCATGCAAATGTGAGAGCTATTTCAAGCATTGATTAAGATCAAGTTTAGGACTACGTACCAAGACACACCTAAACCTAACCAAACTTGATCTTCTTTTCTTGATCTTCACTTTGACTCTTCAATAGTTATTCCTTCATTCATTATCTTCAGGAAGGCTCTTCTACCTAGGCACAAGACATGCTTTTGCACACTTGCATCAACCTATCTTATTAACTCATCAAAAACTTAAACATTAGTAATAATAATGTTTTGTCATCATTAAAACATATGATTAGAGCCTCCTTGGTTCAACAACATTTAATTCAATATATTATTTTATTGGAAATTGTAAAGCCATGTCATTTTTAATAATGATGTATTTGAATTTGGCTTCTTCGTCCTCATCCCAAAAACCTACTTATATATATTTTCTTTTGTAGGCTTTTTATTGTATGATACATTATCATTTATACTACTAATAGTGCTTATACATCTTTTAGGCATGTTTTTATGTTGATTATCTTAAGTTTAAGGGGCTATTCCATGTGATTTTTGTGTATTATTGGTTAAATCTGGAATAAGATATTGCTTATGTTTTTTTTGAAGATTGTGTATATTTTTATAGAACTTTATTAAGTAATGCAATGCATTTTTAGACTTGGAAAAGATGTAGAATTGTTAAGGGAAGCAAGAGCATCAAGTTTATTGAGTAATGCAATGCATTTTTAGACTTGGAAAAGATGTAGAATTTTCTTTTCGTTTTTTTTTTCATCTTATATTTACTTGTATATGGTTTATTTTGTTAAGCTTATGTGTAGAGCTTTGAAATGTACATAGTTGACACCATGGAATGGCAATGTTATCACTAGTAAGGCCTCTATAGTATAAAGATGAAGGAGTGTCAGAATACGATTAGGAAGATAGTTGGATAAGCCATAAGGATTAATGGAATTATACCTACAAATTTAATTAGACAACCCACCCATAGTATTCCTCATGTGATGAGACGTACTTTAAACCACTCGAACCCATTTATCATCATTAGAGGTTAATAGAGAACCAAGATCAAAATTTCATGCAACCTAAATAATTTAATATATAATATCAATGCTAAATTGGAAGCTAAAGAGGAGTCACAACTAATATTATAAGAGGTTTTGAATGAATTTATAGATAATAGTAATACTAGTCAACAAAAATTAGTAACTAAAGAGGAATCTAGACTGGCCTTATGTGGTATCTTAAGTGAGTTTATTTCTTATAGTAAGGCTAATCAAGAGAACTTGGAAGCTTCTTATTGTAACTTAGAACTCTAGATAGGGCAATTAGTTAAGTTATCTACAGAATATGAGCAACTATATCTAATTACCATCGTCAAAGAGGAACCAAAGGACTTAGAAGGTGTAAATCCAATTAAGAAGTTGCAAGTTAAGTCTAATGAGGATATTGAGAATTCTATTCAAGATAAGGAATTTGAGGCAGAGAAGGAAGCCTCCCAGGATATTGACTTTGTTAACATTATAGCTTTTAAGCATTAAATAGCTTGTGTACATTACTATTATATGCTACGGAGTAGTGTGAAAGTTTATAAATGATGAGAAACAAAATTTAGTAATAAGGATGGTAAGTTATAAGGTGGTGGCATGTCAACATAGAGACGAAGAGCAAGTTTGGGACAATGGACTTAAAATGATTATTCAAATTTTATAACATTAAGATCTAACTAGGGCTTATTGTAAAAAATTTGAGTTGATTTTAAAATTTTGAAATGAGATTTAAAACATGTGAATGAAAGCCTAAGAGTTTATGGTTTGATCTATAACTTAAAATAAAAGACCTAAAGTGATGTCTAGAGGATTTAAAATAAAGTAAATGCTTGAGTGTCTAGGAGTTTATGATCTTATGTAGTGTTTGAAAATAAAAGCACAGTACCTATAAAGGATCATAGGATTTGAAATAGAGAAAATGGAGCATAGGCCTTGAAGATAAAAATAAATGCCTATAGGTGATTCTTAAATCCTCAAATCAAAAAGAGAAGTTTAGAGTTGAGTCTTAGGATTTCAAATGAAAAAGAGAAGCCTAGAGTTGAGTTTTAGATATGAAATTTAAAGGAACTTCCTAAAATAAAATATTAGGGCTTAGAACTAGAAAGAAATACTAGATCTAGTTTTGAAGCTTGAGAATTTTAAGTAAATGCTTAGAAATTAATCTTAGGTCATGGAATAAGATTGACATGGGACTACAATTTCTTTAACGTAATTTATTAGAAAAAGTCTATTAGTGGGAGAAATGGTTCATGTTGAACTTAAAGTCAAGTAAGAAACTATTTAGTTTTATATCGAGATGGAAAATGGCAATTAAGATGTCAGAATGGATTAATCTAGGTTAATCCCATTACAATGTGCAACCTTCTTGATGATCAAATATAACTCAATAGACTGGACTTAAAGATGGATGTCGGTCTCCTTTTCATGTACAGCCAACGATCTACACTATAACTGCCCATTTACTAGAAAGAAAGAAACTTTGAGTTATCATTCAGAGCATAATTAAGCATTCAAATGTATTATTGTACTCAAGACTAGAGTATTATTGTTCAGCATACTTAGATAAACCAAATAAATTGGCCTAACCACAAATTTCTGGAAAAGAAAAAAAAGACTTTCTTTTAATAGTAAGAAACAAATATATTATTTAGAACGCATAAACTAGGTCATCTCTTTTTAGAGGAACAATACAAATTGGAAATGAGTCCGAGCACAAGCTTTTCTCCACAAAAAAAGATTCACTTACGCCCATGAGATTATAGATTTATATTTGTTTCTCAAAGGTAGAAGCAATGATTGCCAAAGGTAATGAGTGAATCATGTAAGGGATTGAGGGTTTATGATAGGCTATTTTTTTCCTTTTAATTATTTTTTACATATCTTTCTTTTAAAATGATTTTCCCTCTTTTTTTACTAAACTTTACAGCCCGAAAAAATATATAAGGACTATTACTACTGAGATACCTGTTTTATTTCCTTTTTTCTCTTTTGTCCTTTTTTTTCAATTTTTTCGCACAATGACCATGAAGAAATATTTTTTAAAATTAAGTATAAATTAAAAAATAAAGCCTAATTAACTCTAATTGAACCTTATTTACCTAAAAAATAATAAAAAATTTAAATCCTAAGTTTGTGACAGTTAATCTTAATTAAACCTACTAAATGTAATTGGTTCTGAGTTAAAACCAATTGGATAAATCATATGCAATTATCATAATACATTTATTCTTACATTATCTAACTACATGTTTGTGAAAAACTAATTGAAACTAATTGACTATGATTAAATACAACTGAATCTAACCAATAAACTATACCACAATGTAATCTAAATGAATTGAATCTGATTAAATGTTATTCAAAATGGATCAAATTAACTTGATGTAATTAACCATATCTAGGTGCAACATAATAAAATAAAACATAAAGGCAAATAATCCAAATAAAAATTTTCATCAACATTTAATTTTTATCATGTTTATTAATATATAATAAATAATGATTATTTTTAATCAAGTAATTCAATATGTATATGTAAACTAAAAAGAGATCTATTTGTGATAGAATAAGTAATTTAGTTTGTGAATATAAAGTGACATTATTATTTTAGTTAAAAAAAACATGGGAGCTAATTAGGGACCTAATTAGTAAGAAAGGAATGAAGATGTAATTCAAGAGCTAACAAAAATATTACTATATGTGTATACGGAGATATTAAGAATAGTTCAATTAAACAATTAGTTTTTTTTTATCTCATGACATTAAGATTTTTAATATCAAAAAAGTTATTTAGTTTGTGTAGATAAGATTACACTAAAATTTATGTTTCAAAATAGATAATTAATAAATAAATGGATTAACTAAAGACACTAAACATTAAAAAAGTTGCATTCATCACTCATCACATTGATTATGTATGCATAATGCATGTTTCTTCCTCTTAAAAATATGAAGAAGTTATATTTTATATATTTTAGTTAATTTTTTAGTTATATTAAGCCTATAATTAATTCATAATGAACATTCACCTCTATTAATTACTAGAACATTTTATTTAATAGTCACATCAAAAATAGTATCTCGATTAATATCTAAATATCTCAATTAAAGAATGTATAACAAAATCATAATATTTTTTAAACTAAATCAAATAGACATGAGAAGAAACATAAGACGATATCCAAGATTCTTTAATAATCTCTTAAATGTGAGTGATCAATTCTTGGTTATCACAAATATTGGAACATGATTATCTTTAAATCAAATTTAGGAGTTCATATAGATTGCTAAAATGGCATAAATACATTAGAAAATTTGCCACATAAGTAGCTTCAAATGGAGCTGATAACCTAAATCCCTAAATCAAACTCCAAAACTTTTTTTTAACCCTAGTTCTTGTCTTATGTTCCTACGCACTAGATTATCATCTTCCCTCTAAGCAAGCTTTTCACATCTAGTTGTTGTAGCTTACATTTTTCTACTATCTCTCATATTTCACCATTATGATTGTCAATGATTGTGCTTCATTAATTTTCTAGATTCTTCTCACATCTCTCTTCCACTTGGTTTATGTTTTTCCATCGACTGTGGGTTAATTCTCTAGCAAATACGCTCTTCCCACTACTCATACATTGTTTGATTATAAATTTTCACTTCTAAATATTGTTAATATAAACTCGATAACTTGTAATGAGCTATCAAATGAGAGATGTCTCAAAGCATATTCTATCAAATGCACTTCATAAATCTTATGCTACATCCTTTAATTTTTTCCTAATTGATTTCTAGAATTACATTGTTATTCACTACATAAGTTAAGCTACTAGTTACATCCTCTATTTGCCATTTCTATTGAAATTATTATTATGCATTGATTAATACAACATTCGTTAACTTTAGCTTCACATTTAATGCATACTTAATTGCTACATATTCTAGTAATGGAGTTATGCTATTTTACTTCCATAAACCACCCAATTTAGAAATAAGCAATTATTATTATACTATTAGAAATCAATGATCTAAAGTAATTTCAAACCTTTCCAAACTTATTTTGCCAAATTACTAGTCTATGCCTAGATACTACATATTAAATCCAATTTTGTCATAAAAAGGCTACAAATTTTTACAATATGGCATCTTAATATTACATTATTTTGCTGCAAGTCTATGTCTAGTTACTACACTTTGTTTAATTTGTATTTGTTCATATCAGTTACAAGTCTACCAACTAAAGCAAGAAATAAATCCTTCTTCTCTAGCCAAGCATTAAGAATACACTGTTCTCCACAATAGAGCTGCATATTGTACTCATCATGATCCTTTAGTAATGCAAAATCCATATTTCTACATTATTCTAATATTTTAGGAAAAGTTGATATAATTATGATTGTCCAATTTTTTGTAGCTTTGATTATTTAATTAAAATGTGGGTTTTTCATCTTTATCTTCATCCACTTAAAAAGTAGATATTGTTATACATTATTGTATATTAAATGCTTAAATAAGGATTTCATAAGGTGACAATAATGCAAGCAAAAGGTTCTTAGGTCGCCTTAGTTATGCAGTTGAGCATTTCTTGATAATTTGATTTTTTATAATGAATTAAAGTTCCTTAGATAACTAATTGGTATGACTTGTTATCTTTATAGATTAGGAAATATAATTTCTTTAAATGGTAAGATGAAAAGTTTGATAAAAGAGTTATTGATCTAATTCACAAATTAAAGAAAGAGATAGATGTTTTTCAAAAAATATGGCAAAACAATGATAAATGGATTGTCATCTAGAACAAGCAGATAGTTCGCAAGATGTCACTTTAAAGAAATATAATGAGATTGAAGAGGAAGTCAAGAAAATGAAGGTGGACATTGTTTTGTTGTTCAAAGAGACCAATGAACAAGAAGTTAAGGAACAAATTCAATGAATATTGTTATTGAAGTTGTCATCATTATTATTATAAGAGTATTTGTTAATTACGTTGTAGTAAGATCACTATAAATTTGTAATGTTTTATAAATCTATCTAATTAGATTTTTATGTTATTATTACTATTTCAATAGTGTTCTTATAGTGTACTAAAATATTTCATTTTATTCATATGTGATGGAATAAAGTTAAATTAATTTAACCTCATTATCATTTAATATCATAATTTAGAAAAATTAGTTGAAATTTAAAACAAATTTATAGATCCAAACAATGGCACAAAGTCATTTTTTTCATGTTGATATATAAAAATCTACAATTCATCCAATGGCAACACTAAAATATTCAATAAAAAAACTCAAAAAAATCATTGGTTGCTTCAAATTGATATATAAACAAACAAAATAATTGTATTTATGTATATTCACGTATTCTTCTCTATATTATGTGGATATTACACATTGAACTAGGAAAGCTGTTCTTATTATTATGGAATATCTCTCCCTTGGGCTACTCTGCTCATACTTGCTTGAACTTGTAATTTTCTCAATATTATGCTTAATTTCCCTTTAAACCTTAGTCCTCTTGGTTGGAATGCCAACTTGAATGTCCTAAGATCATCATCTCTATGGTTTCTTTTATTGGTCTGTATAAGAAAACAAGCAAACTTTAAAATAATATTTCTTGTTCATTAAAAATAAAATCATGAATTTGTTTACAACTTACATTAGTACATTGATGGCCATATTGAATTGCTATGACATTTGGATCTTTACTATCTATTTCAATTAATTAGTCATAACATAGAAAGAATTTATTAGTAGATAATGAGCATTTATCTATTTAAGAAAATAGATTTATGAAAACCTATGAGGGTGTCTTATTTGGTGCTATTAAATCAGTTTCAAAATCACCCTAAGTTTTGGGCCTATTACATTTACCAGACAATATTGTTTCAATTAATAAAATATTACACCAAAAGATAAAATAATGTTTGTTGGGTAGCCTTAACAATAAAGAACATATAATTATTGGTTTGTTTATGGTGAAGCAACTATGACCTGCTTTATAGTTTTTCACTTTAAAGTGCCTACTATTGTTGTCATATGCCTCATTTTACTTCCACTTAACATTGAAACTAGTAGCCACAACATAGTCAATGACTAATAAGGATGAATTACATTGAGTTTTGACATGTGAATTCTTATGGTTTCATCTCTATTTTGGATTTAAAAATACTTAATTTGTGTACATTATGTGTTGAATGATAGAATCAATCTTTCGACATAAATTCTGAACTAAAAGGGAAAATTTTGGAGAAGAACTGGAGAAAAATGATTTCAAAAAGGGTTTTAATGGCATCCTTTAAGTCCTAAAAACTGTCATTTAACTCCTAATGGCAAGTCTTTCAACGATGGTTTAACATGGGGCCATTTAGGGTACTGTTAACCAATGTTTAAAGTCTAGATAACGAAAAAAATATGGCAAATACGACTTTTACTTATCCAATCATTTCCAACCTTAAAGAGGACATATATGAGGACCAAGAGGGGCTTATTTCGTCATCAACCTATTGGGTAGCCTTACATCATCTTCTTGTTTTCTCTTGGTTTTTGGTGTTTTTAGCCAGCTCATGCATTGTAGTTAAAGAATACACTTTACTTTCTATTCTATATTGATTAGTATTGGTTTTTTTATTTTGTTTTTGTTGTTGTGGCTACTGTTTCTAGTTTATTTTCTTTTGGTTTTATGTTTTGTTTTGGATTGAGTTGAATATTGGTGTAATGCTTTGATTATTATTTAATATATTGTTGAATCTTTATTTTCATCACTTTTATTATATTTTCATCTTGATTATATTGATTTTACATTATCCTTATGTTTAATTTAGTATGTATGGCTAAATTTTCTTGGGTTAGAAGGTGTTAAAGGGATGAAGGGATTTCAATTGTGAGAATATGACTAAGTTTTAAATGGTATTTTGTTTCTAGGCTTAGATTGAATTAAAAACTTGATTTAAAGCCAAGAACTATGGGTTATTTATAAGTTTGATCATTCTATTAATAATTTCTAATTTGAATTTTAAGTTTTAAATTTTGATATGTAATCATCATTGGCAAATTCTAGAAGTAGTAATAGATTAATTGGATTTATGAGTAAAACTTAATCAATTAGTGTAAGGTTTTAATTCTTTAAGATACACAATCTAAGCTTGTATGATTGTGACATAAGTTAGTTATTCCCTAATGCTTAATGCTATTATGACATTAAATCTAAAGAGCTTGTTCTAGGTTATCACATAGTTAGGGTGATTTTGAGAGCTTGTTGAATTTTCCTAATTTAAGAAGAACTTATAATGCAAAAACTTGTTTGTGTCTATAAGCTAACGTCTTATTTAAAGTACAATTTATTTAGTTTCAATGATCAGTTTTCCTTCCTTGAATCCCGATAATATCTTCCACCTGTTTCTTTAGTGTTATTACCTTTTTTATATTTTGCATTATTGTTTATCTGCCTTAGTTTCTTTAGTCATACTTTCATTTATTTTACTTTCTTCACATCACAGTTTTTTCACTTTTGCACAACATTAAAAATAGAATTTGCACCCTAACTCTCTGTAGATTGACTCTAGCTCACCTTGCTACATAGTTAGTAAGTTATGTTATTATTTTGTAATTTGTAACAATTTCACTAAATTTATGGTGTCATTACCAGAGAGTTTACGTTTGTGATTTGCTATTTTTGTTTTGTTTTGTTTGACCTTTGTCACTTTAATTCCTATTTTGCATGTCTCATAGTCCTTCAAGACATTCATAATTGCATAAGTTTGTTTCGAAAAACAAATGCTTCCTTTTTTCTCCTTTTTACCCTTTTTCACTTTCTCCTATTGTTGGTCATATTAGGAGTAAACATCTTGAGCAAGCCAGACATTTTGCCCTTTTGAGAGTAGAAGTTCATTGTCATCTGAAGAGGAGGCTGAAGAGAGTTCGGAGGAGCCTGTTGAAGTAAAAGAGAATATAGAGCCACACTAATGCATCTTAAAGGAGCTTATAACTTTTACTTTCAATCCTAACTTACTTTGCATAAACTATCCTAATGATGGATCGGAAGTTCAGATAAAATCTAGAATAAGTTATTTGCCTACTTTTACAGATTAGACAACAACTCATTAAGTTCAGTTTACATCACTTATCTAAATAAGTTTCTAAAGGAGTTTCACATTGTATATTTAGGCATGAAACTAGATAAAGTCACTGTGGACCAACTCATTGAAGGCGTTCCCTTTTGCCTTAGCAGATATAACTAATGAGTGGTTATATGACCTATCAGTTAGATTAGTTACCATTTAAGAGTAGACGCAACAAGCGTTCTTAGAGAAGTAGTTTCTTACCTCGAGAGCAACCAACATATAAAAGGAGATATGTGGTGGCAATATGTGGGAGAGTCACTGCACAAATATTAGGAGCACTTAAAAAAGTTTTGCAACAATTATCCAAATTATCACATAAGTGAACAACTTTTGATTGAATATTTTTATAAGGGTTTTATGCCTTTAGATAAGCACATGATCAATGTCGCAAGTGGTGGAACATTGCTGGATAGCACATTAGAGGACATAAAGAACTTGATGGTGACTATGGATGCCAATTCGCAATATTGAGGTAATAAAAATAGTCTTTCATCCTCAACAAAGCAATTCAATGAATTTTCCGTTTCAAACTTAAAGTAGTAAGTAGCCAATTTGACTTCTTTAATGGAGTAAGCAATGATGAGAAAGGATCCAGCTAAGCTATGTGGTATTATGCACTTTTAGGACATTTTATTGATGCATGCCCTACTTTTCAGGATAAAGAACAAATTAACGTTATTAGAGGATTCTAAGGACAATAACAAAGGATCATCACAATTTTAGGTATGGGAACCCTCAACAAAGAAGTAGTTCCAATGCAAACCTCTTACCTTTCAAAAGTAGCAAGTGTTCAACTTACCATTAGGATTTCACCAAGGGAAACCACAATTCCAACTAAGGCCTCCACCCCCGCAACTACTATAACAAGCTAGAGGTATGTCATTAGAAGAAATAGTGGAGAGCTTAGCCATCAAAACTTTTTAATTTTAGCAAGAAGTGAGAAGTGGCCTAAAGAATTAGGGAACAATATGAGTCAGCTAGAGGATACAGTGGAAATGCTATAAGTTTTAAGCCTTACAAGACTTCTTAACTAGCCTGAAAGGAACCCAAGAAAGTATGCATGTGCCATTATCTTATGGAGTGGTAAAGAGGTAGAAGGTCCTATGAAGAAGAAGGCAACACGAGAAGAGGAAGAAGAAATCATGTAAGAAAAGTAGGAGGACGATCCTCCTAAGGTAAGTATTCACACTCGTTTATTACTAACCAAGTCTATATTATTTTTCGAAGTAATTTAGCTGAAAACAAGTAGTCGAAGAAAGAAAAAGAGGTGTTAGAAGTGTTTCACAAAGTAAAGGTAAACATACCTGTACTAAAGGCAATTAACTAGGTGTCGTAGCGTAAGAAGTTTCTAAAGGAGCTATGTACGAACAAGAGAAAACTAAAAGGTTATGAGAAGATTACTATAGGGGGAATGTCTCAACCGTTTTACAAATTAAGTTACCCTCCAAATGCAAAGATCTAGGTATTTTCACCATTTCTTGCAAGATTGGTAACACTAAGTTTGAGTAATGGATGTTAGATTTAAAAACTTTGATTAATGCCATCCCACTTTCTATATTTAAAGTTCTTAATCTTAGTCCTTTAAAGGACACTCATTTTATCATTTAATTGGTTGATTGGTCTAACACTTATCCCAAGGGGGTTATTGAGAATATTTTGGTGTGAGTAAATAAGCTTTTTTTCCCTATATATTTCTATATGTTAAACATGAAAAATGAGAAGTCTTCAAGTCCATCACTAATTCTTTTAGGAAGAACATTCTTGAAGACATTTTAGAGTAAGATAGATGTTTATAGTGGGGTGTTAAACATGGAGTTCAATGGTGAGGTTACCAAATTCAGCATCTTTGATGATATGTAATATCCTTAAAATTGTAAGTCAAATGCAAAGTTAGATATTATTGACACTTTGGCAGAATAATCGTCTTATATTTGTTCAGATGATTTTATAGAAGTGACCATAACAACCTCAATGGAGAAAGAAACATATGATCACTTGAACAGTAAGTTTGAGCTTAGAGAAGAGATCGAGGAAGTCATTGTGGCTTTAGAGATGCTTTCCTAGCATTGTAACAAGTATGCAACACCATTTTTATATTTTCCTATTTTTACTAATCAATTATTACCTTCTATTGTGTAGGTCCCAAAAGCAAATTTGAAGTCGTTGCTAGATCATCTCAAAAAAAATTTATTGGTGATCATAGTAAGCAACCTCACTTTTTTGCAAAAAGAGAAGGTTGTTAGATGGTTGAGATAGTATAAGACAACATTAGGGTAGACAGTAGCTGATATTAAAAGCATTAGTCCTTTCTTGTGCATGCATAGGATTTTCTTAAAAGGAGGGTGCTACATTAGTGAGACAAGTACATAGGTGACTTAACCCACAAATGATGGAAGTAGTAAAGAACAAGGTGATGAAATTTTTAGATTTAAATTTTATCTACCTCATCTTGGATACTAATTAGGTTAGTCCTCTCTAAGTAGTCCCCAAAAATTATGGCATCATGGTGATGGAATGAGAGTGGAGAGATGGTGCCTACTTAGGTGCAGAATGGATGAAGAGTTTTTATGGACTATCGCAAACTCAAATCCACAAATAGAAAGGATCATTTTCCATTACATTTTATTAATCAAATGTTAGAACCTCTTACCGGTTATGCTTATATTGTTTTCTTGATGGCTATTCACATTACATCTAGGTGGATATAGTTTTATAGGACTAGGAGGAGATGACATTCACTTACCCATATAAGACCTTTATTTATTGATAGATGCCCTTTAATTTGTGTAATGCCCCCATCATAGTTCAAAGATGTATGGTTGGTATCTTTTCAGACTACTTAGAGAAAATCATAAAAGTTTTCATAGATGACTCCACTGTTCATGAAGATTCCTTTGATAAATATCTCGATCATGTCATCTTAATGCTTAAGAGATCCATAGAAACTAATCTTGTTCTTAATTGAAAAAAAATTCATTTCTTGGTTCAATAATGTACAGTTCTAAGTCATGTTGTTTCATAAAAAAAGCATTGAAGTGGATAAAACTAAGATAGATCTTATGCATTCTTTACCTTACTTCACTTCTGTACATGAAGTGAGCTTTTTTCTTGGGTATCCAAGATTCTATCGCAGGTTTATCCAAGGATTTTCAAAGATTATATAGCCATTATGCCAACTACATCAGAAAGACGTTAATTTTGCATTTGATAATATGTATAAGAGGATATTTGACTTGTTAAAATAGAAATTAGTCACTGTAACGATCCTATAACCACCTGATTGGGGTCTTCCCTTTGAGCTAATGTACGATACCTCCAATCATGCCATAGAAGTAGTTTTAGGTCAACAAGTGGGGAGGACTCCACACTTCATCTACTATGCCTCCAAAACCTTGAATAAAGCTTAAAAAATTATGCCATAATGGAAAAAAAAACTTCTTGGTGTAGTTTTCATGTTAGATAAGCTTAGGTTTTACTTATTATATTATGTACTAAAATCATTTCTTTTCTGATTATACAATTTTAAAGCCAAGACTCATTTATTGAATACTCTATCTGCAGAAGTTTGATATGTAGAATAGGGATAAGAAGGGCACAAAGAATATTGGTAGATCATTTGAGTTGATTAGTAAAGCATGGCATTGATGACACCACTATCAATGATAGCTTTCTAGATGAGTAGCTACGTGTATTGCCCTAGTAACTCCTTGGTATGCATATTTGATGAACTTCTTAATTTCTCAATAATTCCCCACATTAAGAAACCAAAGGAGAGAATGAAGAGCCAAGTCAAGTACTATATTTGAGATGATCCATACCTAAGGAGATATTGTGTCACCCAAGTGATAAGAAGGTACATATCTGATACTAATTTTTCCTCCATTTTAACTTTTTGTCATTTTTATGCATATGAAGGGCACTTTGGCCGAAGAGAATAGCTCGCAACTTCTTAAAAAGTGAATTTTATTGCTATCATTATTTAAAGATGCTTATAAGTTTTGTAGGATTTACGATAATTGCCAGTAGAAAAGTACGTTAGGTTCCCATGATGAAATACCCTAAACTCCCGTCTTTATTTGTGAAATTTTTAATGGTTAGAGTATGGATTTCATAGGTCCCTTTCCATCTTTTCTTAATTTCAATATTTTTTTTTTGCTATTTATTATGTGTCAAAATTGGTGGAAGAAAAATCCACTTGAGCAGATGATTCTAAAGTGATTACAAAGTTTTTAAAATCTAATATCTTTACTAAGTTTGGGTTCCTAGGAACCATCATAAAAATTAAGGGAACGAATTTTGTAACAAAATGGTTGAGGCTCTCCTTAGGAAGTATCAAATGTTGCATCATATTTTTATAGCTTACCACCTTCATACGCATGGTCAAACTAAGCTATCAAATAAAGAGATGAAGGCTATCTTTGAAAAGACATTTAATCCTAAAAAACGAGATTGGAGTTTGCACCTCAATGATACTCTATGGGCTTATTAGACTGGACAACGTACAAAACTCCAATTGGAATATCTCCATATCGACTGGTGTTTAGGAAGCCATGCCATCTACTTGTAAAGTTGAAGCACAAAGCCTATTAGGCAGTTAAGCAATGTAACACGGAGTTGGAGGCTGTTGGTACACATAGAAAGTTGCAATTACAAGAGTTAGAAGAGTTACACTATAATGCATTTGAAAATGTTCAAATTTACAAAGAAAAGACTAAGGCAGTTTATGATAGGCACATCTCCATTAAGACATTTGTGGATGATAAGAAAGTTCTCCTGTACCACTACATACTTAAGCTTTTTCCAAGTAAGTTACGTTTGAGATGGATAAGTCCTTTTATAATTACCTAGGTGTATCCCCATAATGTCGTTAATAATAAGAGTGAAAAGACAGGGAAGAAATTAAATGTGCATTGTCTCAAACCCTACTTTGATGCATGATTGCGGTTGACCACATACAAAATTAGTTTAAATTAATTTATCTTTCAATGCATAATTTAACAATTAATTTGATACCAACTTTTCGGCAAGCATACCAGTCGAATCAAGTAATAAAGTGGAGTATATCCCATTACTCTTAAAAGGATCATAAATATCTACAAATTCTGTAAATGTTCATTTGGATCTTCTAAGGTTATACC
>JAOXYD010244718.1:0-16827 GCA_028565735.1 Pinacopodium congolense
AATAAGATAGTGAATATGATATCAATAGTGAGGTCTTTTATTATAAAATTAATATATATATATATATATATATATATTTTTTTTTTTTCAATTAGACTGCATTTGATACGTAGTGAGGCTCATATATTAACAGATTAAAAAATAGAGTTTGTGTTACTTTTGACAATATACCAAAATTAGGAATTGAAATATATTCTAATGTTACTCTCCGTTACAACACACCGTTAAACCACTTACGTGGCTTGTCATATATGTCGATACTTAATTCTATTCCTTTTACATTATTGTATTTGTAATTTTTTATTTGCAAGATCAACAAATCAATAAAAAAAACTATTAATCATTATATTGTGCATTTTATTGTGATTGGAGTGATGATTAAAGTTTGGGCTCACGTTAAGAAGAAAAGAGATTTCTTTTTCTCGGTGTATCGTTCTATGTTCAATGTTGGATTATCTTGGAAATGATGTATATATAATAGTGGTGCAATTTAATCTTGTTAATTAGAAATGCTAGCAATCCTAGCTGGAATTACTAAAGTGGTCAGTAGGAAGAATTTTTTATCAAGATAGGATATGATTTTTCATCTTTTCCTTTTAAGAATTAAGATTCGTATCATATGATTTTTCATCTTTTTTTTTTCTACTTCTTCATTAATACATATTTTAATAGGGGGATTCAATTTGATGACTATGATATCTTCACGAATCTGACATCCCACATGACATAAATATTTATGGAAACCTAGCTGGACTTCAATTTGAACAAGTTCAATCTAAAATGGTGACTTTCAATTTAAATTAGATTTAAGCCTTTGATATGAATACTTGACGTCCGGGCCTAAGCCGTAAAATCAACCCAAAAAGATTTTCTGCTTCTTGTTCTTTGTGTTTGATTTTCGTTTGTATATGTATATACACAGTCTAATAAAGGGCATGAGTGGAAAGAACCTAACAAAATGGTCAATAAAAATGAATTTTTTTCAAAAGCTCAGTAATTTCTTCAAAACCCAATTTCGATCGAAAATTGAAAGGTTAAGAATGAAAAAATTAGTTGGGCTTGTAAGCATACTAGCAATTTATTTCAGTCTTTATTACTTCGTTCGAATTTGGGCTCTAAGGTCAATTAGGGTTATCGCTCTTATTTTCTTTTAAGTTGGGAGCCCATTACATTTCAATTTTTAAATATTTAATTTTAAATCCACGAGCCCTTTAAAATATTTGGGTCTCTTTTTACTTAATAAGCAGTTAGGCCCATTTTTTGTTTCTTTAAATAATTTAGAATCCAAAAAGCTTTTAGTCGAATAGTATTGAAATCAAATTTTCTTCAATGCAAGTAGTTCATCAAAATGATTTTTGAGGTTCCAAATCCTTTCTTTTAATGGTCTTTTTATCATTTTAAATAAAATATCTTTATCTTATTTCCCTCCATTTAAAACCAAAATTCAAGATTATTTATTCATAAAGCTTTATGATGCAATTTAGGCATTATTGTGAATTTATTTGAAACTAGGTCAAATTACAAACCCCTAGGTATTTAACCATTTGTTTTATTTTCATTTCTTTAGTTTGATTTTTTAACTTAAACCTAAATTTTTCTTTTAAAAAATATTAAAAATTTCAAAACTATTTTAAAACTTAGGTAACCCCTTGAGTGAGTAAAATAGGGTGTCAAATACCTTTTTTATTGAAATTAGACCCAAACTTGTTTTCTAGTTTGGAACTTTTTAATTACTTTCCTCTAAGTTTTCTCTATATTTTTTTAATGAGATAAAGTGGCAACTTTACTGATTGTTTATTTAATTTTTTGTCCAATCTCTTTTTAAGACGTCTATAAATGCTAGTAATAATCATTTTTAATAATTGATGACACACGGAATTATAATTAAAAAAGAAAATAAATTGAACTTAAAGAGGCCTTAGAAAAAAAAAGTAGGAACAATTTAGAAGTCTTTAATACCTAATTTTGACTTCTACTCTCACTCTTATCCTATACTTTATGAAGTAATTTCAAGTTAGGATTATGTAAGAGAACCAAGCTTTTTAAGTTTGGATTTTATTATTTAGGAGTTTTTCTTATCACGCTAGGCATAAACTCTATCAATTAAGTTTAATAATGTTTCACATTTCGTTCATAAGCTAATAAGACTTTGTAATTTCTTCTTCCTTCCTTATAATTTCTTAAACTATATTTTTAAATTTATAGGGTAGATTGTGTTTGATGTACTATCGACGGGAAGTAAATGATGGTTGGAGTTGAAGAGCTCTAATTGGAATCAATCTTTTGCTAGAATATGGCATTTTCATTTTGATTCATTTTAAGTAATTCTATACACAAGTAATTGTTTACATTGGCAGCATTAAGAACTATATTGTTTGTCTATTAGACCTTCATTTCATTCTCTATAAAAAATTATGGCACATTAAGCTCAAATTTTCTATTATTAATGAATTGTGCTCCTTTGACTAATTAATTAATTTATTCTTACTTATTATATTTCTTTCTAGTAAATTATACTAAAAATATTATTATGAGAATAGTTGTTATATATGCCAGTAAAATTTTATGTTTAATTCAATTCAAAGAATTCACCCAAGCATATGGAAGGTAATGGTTTTTGGAGTGTATGTTTATATTGGTTTGGTGTTTGTATTTTGTTTATATTGTCTTTCATACTATATGTTGTATATATAGTATTTATCTTATACTTATAGTATATTGATTTAGATGATATCACCCATGATTCCAATAGATAAATGGATTCAAGTAACGAGGTAAATTCAAATGTATAGTGAACATCTTAATATGTAAGTAAATGAGTTGAAGAAGAAAGAATGTGTATGCATTGCATTCTTGTAGTGCTTATACATCATAGGCTATTGAATAGTTCATACAAATATTATTAAGATGTAGTAGGTAAAGAACAAATGATTATGGTTCTGTAAAATGAATACATACTAAATATAGTGGAACAAAGAAAGAGGTGATTTATAAAGTTATGTCAAAGTTAGAAACTTTGAAAAGAACTTTGAAGGATAAGGATTTATATAAACATGTATTGTATGACATTATAAAATTGCTAGAATATGAATCATGTGATAAAACTAAGATGTTAGAGAGTGTTGCTTAAGAAATTTTGATGCCTAAGAAAAAATAGGTGAAGCAAAAGGACTAGTATAATTAGTCATTTCCCTCATTGAGTAATCCAATTAAAAAATATTTATTGAGTCCTTTAATGTTACTAATTTTCACAATCTATTCCGTTCTATCAACTTTTTTTTAATGAAAGGGCCTCTATGGAAAGCCAAATTGATTTGAAGATAACTTGGCAACCATTTGGATGCAACATCAGACAATCTTTCTCCTTCATAACAAGCTAATATGGCTAAAAAATGACCCATATTGCTACATCATATTCCACTCATGTAACACCCTAAATGTGGTCGTCTTACTTTTTAAAATTCTTATTATTATCAAATCACAAAGCTAAAAGAAAATTCTTTCAAGTCACAGTAATATGCCTCCTATATATGATTTCTAAAGAAATTAAAACCTCTAAACCACTACGTAAAAAGCATAGTAGAATATACATCGACATGTTAAATAGTTATGGGTCATTGTAAATGTTAACAGAGGAGTTTATTAACTAGTTCAAGACTCATATAATTAATGATTATGTATATGAGTTTTTATAAACTATGGAAGAAAATGTTTTGGAAAGTTTATCATTAAGTTTGTTTCAAGCTTAAGTGAATGATGGAGCAATTGTATCTTATAATGTGCCTATTATTATATTAAGACTAGTGGCATTGTTAAGCTAAAGGTGATTTTACCTTTGTTTTGATGATGAAAAAATGTTTTTACTAATGTATTTATTAAGTTTGTTGTATTGAGATAGGTTTAATAGAAACAACTCAAACAAGCCATAAAGATGTATGGTGGATCCTTGAAGTGCATCGTAAAGCCTTGAGGTTGAAGAACATATTTGGAGTCAAAGTTGAAGTATGTGGAGATAGCTAAAGAATAAGATGGAAAGAGAAGCATTGGAGTTGAACTTGAAGTTAAAGATGGAAGATTGAAGATCAAGTTCAAAGGTAGTGAATTTGATATGTTATTTGAGTGAATTTTATTGTAAGTCTTCTCTTTAATATTTCCATAGTGTTAAAGGGTTCACTTCATACATATTACATTCATGAACAGTATTTTGCTTATAGGTTGCATAATTAAGAGGTGTTGTATGTGATTTACATGTGAAAATCCTTTTACTACATGGATAAGTGAATGCTTGTTTATAATTGTATGCATTGTGAATATGTGAATATATGTGAAATTGATTATGAAATTATGTGATTTGGTAAGTCTTATGTGAATTGGAAAATTGGTAAGGCTTATATCTTGTGTATTGAAATGAATTGAGTGAATTGAAGTAGTGAAAGTGATAAGATGAATTATCGAATTGAAATATGATAATATGTGTGAATGAAAGTGATAAGATGGAAATGAAAATTTTAGGTTAAAGGAAATTTGGTAAATTGGATTAATATGATTATTTTAAAATAGTGTTAAGATGTGATTAAAAGTGTTTGAAATTAGTTAGAATAATTTGGAAGTATATGAATGAGTTTGGATTGATTTGGAATAGATTTGAAGTATTAAAGAGTCAGAAAAATTAGTCTAAATAATGGATTGACCAACCAGTTGGCTGTACTGGGACAACCAGAGATTGGTTGATTAGTAGAGGCAATGATCATCCAGTCAAGACAAAAAATCATGCTGCAATGTTCAAAATTTGCAATAGTAATGTTAATAAATTTTTATTACTTTATACTAATGTTATGTAACAGTTATGAGGCCTTGGTAAGGCTATAAATATGTATGATTTGTGTTATATCACATCCAAAAAGTATGTGAAACATTCCAACAAAGGAATTAAGCATTGAAAGTTTGAGTTTGTGATTTTTTATTGAGTTTTTGGTTAGTTTTGTGAATTGATGTGTATATTTGATGTGTTTCATTCATTCCAAGTGTACTATGAGCTCCTAAGTATCTTGGTGAGTCAAAAAGAAGAAGAAGACATTTTAGATAGTGTTGTAAGAAGAGTGAAATTGAAAAAAGCTTTTTGTAAAGTGAATATTTAATATAATCCTAATTATACATTTTTAGGCATGTTTTCATAATGATTATTTTAGGTTTGATGGTTAATTTCATGTGATTTGAGTGTATATTTGATTAATTCTTGAATAAGATATTGCTTATATTGCTTTGGATGATTGTTTATGTTTTGTAAGACTTTGGTGAGCGTTTTAATGTTCTTTTGGAGTTAAAAAAAATGTGGAATCAATTTAAAGGAGTTTGAACATCAAGTTATGAAATTTACATCAAATGTAAAGGCCATATGACATATCATGAAGAGAGCATTAATAGAAGAGAAAGAGAAGCTGAAAAAAGTGATAACTCAACTGTGGGTGACTTTGATGCAAAATTAGATGCATTTTTTGAGATGGAATTGTTATGAAATCAAATTGGGTGTAAGAACATCATGTTACCAAGTTCCACACAAAATTTCAAGACAAAAGGACTAGCGACGAAGAAGTTATAGCGAAAAGACTAAGAAGAGCTAAAAGTTTGAAAAGATGGAGAAGTTTTAGAAGGTCATGGCCAGAATCATGTCCGTGACCTTGCTTGTGATTTTTGGATAGTAAAAATCATAGCCAGGATCACGATTATGATCCACTTGGGCCCTTTTACGTTTTAAAGCAATTTTGGGTCTTTTTCTTCAGGTCTTTGGTTCCTTGAAGTCCCAAAGCAGCCACTAAGACTCTAAGGGTGATTCCTAAGCTATCTTAACAAGGATTTAAGCAAGATTGAAGGAGGGATTTGGATAAACACTCCAAGAAAGT
This sequence comes from Pinacopodium congolense, assembly GCA_028565735.1. Lineage (NCBI taxonomy): Eukaryota > Viridiplantae > Streptophyta > Magnoliopsida > Malpighiales > Erythroxylaceae > Pinacopodium > Pinacopodium congolense. The sequence continues at coordinate 5,901 of JAOXYD010244718.1, forward strand.
AAAGATCAAGATTGATTTTTCAATAATAATTATAGAGGAGTGAAAGGATTCAAGCACCATATATATGAGCCTTTTATCATATCTCTCTTTATAATTGTTGTTGTTGTTTTCTTTATGCTTGAAACTAATTCTTTCATAGGATTTGGATTGTTAGGAACTTTAGGATGTAGCATTTCATTTTTTTATTTAACATTCAATTTCCAAATTTGTATTGGATTTTTTATGGAATTAATAGCATTGGTTTTGAATGTTATATGAATACAAACTTCAAGTCTAATGGTATGATTACATATGTTTAGATTGAGAATTCGAATGTATGAATTAGATCAATCCATAAACAATGTATCTTGTATGGAGACCTAGAGATAGGCTTACATAAGATGTCTAGATTAGGTGTAAACTTAGTCAAAACATTAGGTTCCATAGAACGTATTAATGCATTCAATTGATATCTTGAGATAGGGAGAACTTTTTCTTAATTTGTCGATTTGAATAGAATTACATAACTTAAAAGAGAATGAACTTTAATTTTAGGAACTTATAGTCCAAGGAAATCTAGAAAATATGTTTAATCAAGGTTGAATGATGAATATGCATACATCATAGAAGGATTAACTACTTAGATCTTAACTTCATTATTGCTTGTTAATTCTTGTAAGTTTGTCTTTGGATTTGTCTTTAGTTATTTTGTTTAGTTTCATTAATTAATCAATTACCTTTTAAGTAGGTTAGATAGTAAGGATATCAATTCTCTAATAATTACAGTCTTTATGGATCGACAATCTGGACTCACATTAGCTATACTATACACTACAATAGGTATATTTACCTCATCACGTGTTATAGTATTGTTGAGTATGATTCTTGATTATTTTTAATTTAAAACTTAGGTAAATTCACAAACCATCAATATTGTTAGTAAAAATCATGAGAGAAGTTAATCCTTACCCTTGAAAATGAGAAGTGTTGTTTGAGAGAGGTTATTTTTTATTCTTGTAAAAAGAAGATTATGTTAGGGGTTATCCTTAAGCCTTAAAAAAAGAAGAGTGAGTGAAAGGTTATCATTGATCTTAGAAAAAGAAAAGTGAAAGGTTATCCATAAGCTTTGAAAAAGTATATTTATACCAATGTTATATTTGTTTTGTTTTCTCATCTCAAGAAGGTTTATTGGGAAATGGGTGTCTAAGAAAGCGGATAACTCCGAATCACTATAAATCGTTTGCATTTGTCTTCCCCTTACTTTTTTACATTTCAAACATTTATTTATAAGCTGTTTAATTGTTTATATTGCTTAAAAATTGTTTATATTGATTAAATTGTTTAACTCCCACATAATTATTTGTGAACTTATGTTTAATAACTTTAAAATAAAAATTTTAAGCCTTTAATTCACCCCCATCATAGGTTCTATAAGACTAACAACATTACTAGTAGAGCTCTTTTTTATGCCCATTGATAGATATTTTTATGAGTGTTACAAATTTTTGGTGTACTTTGTACTATATGAGTGTTACAAAAAAAATTTTGTTGTATTTTGTACTTTGTACTTTATGAGTGTTATCCATTGTAGAGCTCTTTTTTATGAATGTTACAAATTTTTTTTGTATTTTTATATGAAAAAAGGAAAATTTAAATCTTTTATCTTTCTATTTAAGCATTTATTTTTTGTAATAAGCCATTTGGTAAATGCCTTGCAACTTGGAGTTAAAAATGTAAAAATATAATGCATAGGTTGTTACTAAATATATAAAGTGTGGTTTAGCATGCCATAAATAGAGGATGTGTGCCATATGTTTGATGAAATGCAATAATAGGGACTATAATTTTTTCCTTTTTAATTCTTTCACATTAAGATAAGGAGAATCAGAAGAACATGAAAATCAAATCACCACAAAATCATGATATGATATCACTCTTTAGTTGTACAAAACAAATAATTTAATACATATATAATTATATGAAATTTGAAATATTTTTATCTAAATGATTTTCATGATCCAAGATGCACTCTTCCTCCTTTAACCCCGATGACACCTTTCCTTTGGAGTCATCATCACCCCTCTTCTTGTTTAACTGCTCACTTTCTCTAGGGAACAAGTAGCTAATGAATGTTAATTAACAACCCCTCTATCTTGGTACATAAAAAGCCATAAAGCACTACGAAGAGCTTATAAAATGTTTTTAAAGGGTCAATAAGAGTTTACATTAAAACATAAGCAGCAAGATGTATACATATATGACGGTTTTTTAGATTTTGACTAGTTAGATATCATTAAACTCAAAAATTTCTTAACTTATGAGCTAATCCTAGTCCAAACACTTTAAAGCCAAGGTTTTTCTAAGCTATTGCATGATTTATAATAATTTGCATTAGACTTTTTAGATGGTATTTATGTTTACTTAAAACCATGCACAAATATCAGAGGTGTGAAAAAAAAGTAAAAAATTATGGAAAGAGCTTAGAAAATGTTTATAAAGAGTAGAAAATGTTTAAAATAAAGAGTGAATTGAAAATGTGAAAGATGTGAACGAAATGTAATTTAAACTAAACATAAGAGTGAATGTTATGTAATTTTCTAATGAAAGGAAATTTAAAATGGCATTCATGATGGTTGTTATCATGTAGGAGGATCATATTTAGGGTTTCACATAATGTAGATGACTAACATGACTATGTGGGCTTAATTATAGCCATGTTAATTTTCTATGAAAGAGAAAGATTATATAATGTGGCATCTAGGTAGGTACTAAGTCACTTTAAACTAATTTAGTCGACTAGATAAATCCTTTTGTTAAAGACAGAAGGAAATTAATTAGGAAAATTAATAACGTAATAAAAATTAGTATATATATATATATATTAATGGAAGAGAATTGATTAGGAAAATTAGTAACATTAAAGGATTCAATTTAAAAAATTAGTAAAGGTACTTAATCAGAAAATGACTATAGTAAGAGGACCAAAAATATTAAATTTCATATACATTATTCGTAAGATAGATTATTGTATATAAAAGAGAAAATTGGATGGCTCAACAATATTAATCCATACTTGTTGCTTTATGTGGACATGTCATTATAATGTTATACTACATATGCAATCATTAGTAGTAATTAATTGACTTATTTTATAGTTGCATGTAATCCAAGTATTGCATTGTTAACTCTTAATGGAAGTTGTCTCTTTTTATTTATTTATTATTTTTAAGACTTTAAGAAGGTAAAAAACTATTTGAATATATATATATATATATATTGTTTTGCGTGCATATGATTTTAAAAGATACATGTATGTGATGCATAATAACAAATACTATTTCTTCTTTGTTGTGTTTGATGATGAAAAATTTTAGGCAAGTTATTAGATATCATTTAAACGGGATGTGATCATTATGCTACTCTATATAGAAAAGCATTTCTTAATGAATCCTAGCCCATAAAGTCTTAAGGAAATTCCTCTTAAGTCAAAAGTGGCTTAATGATGATGATTTTTTATAAATCTCCTTATTATTAGACTTTAAGATGTCAAGTTTAAGTTAATAGAATTTGACAACTAAGTAAACAATTGGCTTTTATATGAACTTGATGTTAAGGTATAAAGCAAATGTAAAGTTTTCACACAAATGTACAAGGACTTTGCTTAGTAATTCAAGAAATTTAATCTACATCACATGATTCTATTAACTTTACTATAACTTGATTTCAAGATACGAAGAAAAAAAACGTAATGGGATTATCAAGAGATAAAAACACTTATAGCTACAAAAATTCTTCTAATAAATAATAAGACTTTTGCATTCCATCCTATAAACACCAAAACATGTCCATAAGCCAAGTACATTATTTGAAAAAAGTTGAAATATACTGTCCAAAACTATGATAACATGTTCTTCAATATAGGTAGCCTAATTAACATGTAAACTAGATGTTTATAAACTTATCATAGATCCACCATCACTTTTATGTATGCTATTTTGTCCACTTTTTATGGATCTTAGCTTCATCTTTAAATTTTAAAGATAAATTAGCAGTTCTTCTCAATGGATTGGAAGGTTTAGATGCCTAAGTTATAGTTGTTCTTAATGGTTCTAAGGGTTGAGTTGGTGGAGCTGCGATTATTCTAGATGGATTCGAGGGTTATGATGGTGGGGTTACGTTATTATTATGATCTTGACACTCAATTATTAAAACATGTCTTCCTCCCATCTATCAATAACAAAAAATAACAATACCAAAATTTAGAGCAGTAAGAGATTTTAGATTAATTTTTAAGCACAAGATATTACCTTAAGATATATATTTCCATTGACTTCTCTAAATAATACTTCCTATCCTTGATAAGCCTAATGATATAACATAAAATAATAGAACATGAAATAAATCCTAGAAAAATAGAAATCTCATGTATGTAATATCATAATTCACATTAATATAAATATTATAACTCTTTTATCCTTTTTAAGAATATTGAGATTAGTGTTTAGAGCTATAGATGATGCTACTAGTCTTGGCTTTCCTATCCTTGTGAGTTGTGAAGAACAACTCCTAACATTTGAACTTTTAATTCCCCTAAAATTCTATATTGTACTAAGTTACCCTCTTTTCCTCTAAAATTAAGATCACAGTGTAATAACTTCCAATATAGTAACAAATTATAAGTTTTAAAGCTAGAAACCTCTTTTTACCATGCATAATGCACATTGATCTTATATTGCATATACCATTCAAAAAATAAATAATATATAAATATGCAAGTTGTAGCATATAGTAAAAATTGTCAAAGTCAAGAATACATAAATATGCAAGTTTTTCCCTTAATAGAAGATGGTTTTTTGAAGTTTATGTAACTTATTAGATATTTTTTTAGTTATAACTAATTTCCCAACATCATTGGCACCTTATTGTAACTCCTTTTTTACTTAATTTGTTAAGATTTGATGGCTCTTTATCCTTATCCCTCCTTCTTGCACTTTTTGGCTTGTCTAAATTTTTTTTTACAATTGGAGATAGGATAGGTTAAATGTTAAGAACATTAAACCACTTTTTTTGCCTAATAATTAGCTCTATTTTCCATTAATAACTCAAATAGTAAATTTTCTTATAGCAAAATTTCACATAATCATCATCATTCTCCTATTGAAAGTTAACATTTATAATTGCATGCTTACAAGGAATACTTGTTAATGGATATAACCTATATTGACATGTCTTTGTACATAAATCAATACCAATCTTTTCATTAAAATATGACTCCTCTTGCTTCATTTCTCCATTATATTTAATGAGAAAATAGCTTGACTCCCAGTTGCCTTAAGTTTCTTCCTTATCCATAGAAAATTTTCAACATTTGATTTCTTTATTTTTCTCTCTTTTCTTATATATCCGAGTCATCAAAGTTATCTTGACGTCTTTTCATCATACTTATAGTATCTTTGGTTTATGTTTGGAAGATGTATCCATTGAAAGTAGAAAAAATTTTGTTATAGAATATTTCACACTAATATATTGTACTTTAAATGCCTTTGCAAATATCTTATTGCCTTTAGCCTTAAAGTGATTATGTTCCTCTTCATATAAGATCTTCAGTTTCTCCACAACTTCTTCATATTAGTATTCAGTTGTACTGTTAACTACTTTTTAGAAAGGGAATTATAAGTGTATGTTCTATGCTTGCATAAACATGATGTACACACTTTTTGTGCTCAAACTTAGAAAAAGTTCCTTTAGGATTTCAACCAAATCATAGACATTAATTGCAATATCACGTAAATTGGAGCAATGAATTAGTTAAATAGTATCACATGAAACAATATTTTCATCTTGTTTGTTATATCTTCTTAATATTCTTTTGAAGTCGATTATTTTCAAACATCATTTGTTTAATTTTTATAAGAGTAAGCTAAAATATAAGTTTTAGGTTTATAAGAAACATTTTTAGGTAAAGTACACAGTATAAAAACCAAAAGAAAACTAAAAATAAATTTAGAGTTTGGGAATAATGTGACAACACTAAAATAATCCATAAGAAAAATCAGAATCACATAAACAAAAAAATAAAATCTAATCTAATAGAAATAATACAAATAGAATCTCTTGTTATATTTAAGCAAAATAAACAAAATAAAACAAAACATATTCAATAAATAGTAGTGATAATATTAAAGATAAACAATTTAATATATGGTAATTCATTAAGGAATCCATATATTTTTTTAGTCACATACAAATGTCCAACAACCAGTTATGATGTTCAATTCTCCACCAAGTAGATTAAAGAACCAAATCCAAGAATGGTAATTCTCACCCTTTACAATAGTCCAAGCAATCAAATGCATATGGTTATTTATATCGCGACTAATTGCAGCTAATAATACACCACCAAGAAACATTAGAAAAAAAGAGCATGTCTAAACCTATAATCTTCTTGCAATTAGGTAGGAATGTAAATTCTAATGCATTAAAATCAATATAATATCTTTTTAAAATGGGTTTGGAAGTCAATCCATCTATGTTCCAATGATAAACAATTCATCCTTATCTCTTCTTTTTAGCTTATGCCAAACTTCATAACTTAAAATAATGCTTCTCTATTAAAACTCTCAACATTAAAAGACTCTTCTATTTCAACCCACAACAATGTAACTTGATAACTATTAGACAATACTTGGTTTGTAATTTGTCAACCATCTTGATAACTAGTTAATTCAACTTCTTCTTAAACTTATATATGAACTAATTTGCCATCCATTTATTATTGGCTTATATGCCTCTTTGACTTCCTTAGAAGAATGTTTATTCCCATCTGTCTTTATTGAAAATGTATATTCACTGCTAGCCCAACTTACATTCACCTTGGAGGGACAATGAACATCATAAATGGCTTGTATAAAGTTTTTATTTCTTGACATGCCAATGTCATAACTATTTTCAATATCATAATTGTATATTTCTTCTTTGAATTCCTTTGGATCTTTAAAATTTATGCCCAATTTAAGTTTGAAGTCTTTCATTTCTATGCTTAGGTTAAAATCTATATACTCCTTTTTCTTCTCATTTCTTTCCTCAAATAATTCATGATTATTAGTAACTGGAGTGATTCTTCATTTTTGTCTTTATAATCACTATCTAGGTGATGAGAAATACCTTCTTGCATACCTACATTAGTGTTATTGGCATTAAACTTCTTGCTACTCCCAATTCTATCAATAATATTGTTTAAATAATAACTACTTGCCACTTTTCTAAATGATTTCCTCTCCTTAAATTTTGCAAATAAAACATATTTCATCATTAGTAAAAAATCTACTTGAAAAGTCATCATTTGAAGAGTCAATTGTCTTGATAATGAAGAAATCATAATCAAACTCATTAAATTAATCAGTCCATAATGCTTCTTCATTATCACACTCAATCTAAATCTTAGTATATAGGCCTACTTCTTCACCCTTAAGGGTTGCGTCTTTATATTTATTGTCACAATAGATCTATACAACTATATAATTCACTTCTTTTTATTGTATTACTATTTAACGTATATCCTTATCATACATAACCTAAATTTTTTCATTTGTATTGGTAACACATATTCATAATTATAATAAATATAAATACTGTTTGAGGTTAAATTTATAGTGTTTTTGGATGCTAATTAATGTAAATTTACCCCTAAAATCATTTTAATATGTTTAATTATTTATTGAAATTATTCATTTTGTAGGATTGAAGCTTAATTGATGATTGTTGAAGAATAAATGAAGAAATACATAAAATGATGCAAAATTAGAGCTATCAAGGCTCCATATGATGGTCTAGAAAGACCACCATATGCATCCCAAGACCCCCGTATTCATAGCCACAATTTAGGTTATATACGACAGTTTTTTAATCGTTGTAGTAATCAGTCAGACCGTTGTATTGAACACATACCGGTATATCTTGACAGAATTTCCATATTTGTGGCTGCGATGTGTGTCTACTCAACTTTATTGACTTGGGACATCAAGTGGACATGTGTTAGAGCTGGCAAAAGAAGACTAAACATAGAAACATGCACACAATTCAAAGAAAGCAGACCTGCAATATAGAGAAAGAAGCTCTTTCTTCTTTCTTAGCTTTTCTTAGTTTTTATTAGATGTTTTAGGCTTCAAACAATTGTAATTCTAGTTTTAGATTGGTTTTTGAGTTGCTGTTTGTTGGAGACTGAAGCTAAGACATATATCTAAGTTTATAAACCATCATAAGGGGTTTTCTTAACTCAGATTATCACTTTATTTCCTTTGTTATTTAGATTAATCAAGTTCATGTTCTTACACTTATATTCTTTGAATGTTCCTTGATTTTCTACTAGTTTTACAGATTTTGAAGCTGTATTGATGCCTAAATCATGTTGAGAAGTTCAATACTTGTCCAAAAGCTTTGTCATACTGTTTTGTAAGTTCTAAACTACTTATTTTAGCTTATATTTGTAGATCTATCAAAGTATATGGCTTAAGATGCATGTTTTCTATACTTTGATGATTATGTGTGCTTAAATAAATTTTTTAGCTTTGGATTTATGTTTTAGGAGAGTTAAAAGGCATGTAATAAGATATGATTTTGTTTATTGAAGATCTTAAAGTTCTGATTTTGAGCTGATCAATTAAGATTAGAGTGAAAGATAATCTAGGATCTGAGAGATCTACCTAGGTTATTTGGAAAATTAATAAATAACATAAATCAATCAATGAATGATCAAACTTTGATTATTTATGAGCGTTAAAGATTTGAGACCACAAATCCAGAAATCAACATTCTTGAAATGAACACCCATTAGCTAGATTTAAAGCATAACCAAACTTTAAACTAAGTTTAATGGAGAAAAGGCATAAGTCTTAGCCATAACTTTGTCTTAAATTCGTGAAGGAACTCTAACTTTGTTTTAAGCTCAATTAATTCATTAATCACTTAATCCTGAGATAGATTCCACAAGTTTATAATTTTCAATAATTTTATAAATCATTTTATAACTCAAAATTGCAAAGGTTTAAAGCAAAATTATGAAAACTAGCTTAGTTTAGTAATTTTATCTTTTCATCTTTTTAATCAATTAATTTGGAATTTACTAGATAATTGTAACCTAATTAATCTGGTATTTAACTTAAGAACACCATTTTTCCTCGTGGTTTGACATTTGGAGTCTGAAAATTACTCCACTTTATTACTTGTTTGATAGGTGCACTTGTCTTTCGTCACGTTGGTTTTCACTTAATATCATTTTGGTTTTCAAAGTGAAATCGGTTTAAAGAAATCCCATTTTTAATCAATTTAACCAAAGAAATAAGTTTTTAGTGCCGTTGCTAGGGAAAATTGATGTGTTTAGTTAATATTAGAGAAATTGGTGTCAATTACTCTAAGATGTAAATGTTGTATATAGTCCTTTAAGTTTGTTTTCTTGTTTTATTTTCTTTTGTGATTTAGTTTTCTTTTTATTTCTCTGAGTTTTATTCTTAGCTTATACTGATCTTGATTGCATGTTTAGTAAGAATTAATTCAATGTAGCAATGGAACATCATGAGAACTTGTTTTTTCAACCTCATAAAGAACTAACCATGTTAGAATTGGTTATGCTAACTAGGAGCAATCCTAAGTCTAGCATTGTTAGACCTAAGATAGACTCAGATGATTTCAAAATTTCACTTATTCTCATTTCCATGATTAGGTCTTCTCAATTTAGTGGTTCATCCTCGAAAAATCCAAATTGTCAGTTAAGAAATTTCTTAGACATATGTGATCTCGATCAAAATTCTAAAATTTCAAATGATGCGCTTAAACTCAAGTTATTTCCTTTTTCTCTGAAAGATAGAGATCACATATGGTTGAACACTTTTCCACCTAATTCCATCAAAACTTGGGATGATCTTACCAATTGCTTTTTAGCTAAATTCTTTGCTCCAATTAAGATAGTTATATTGAAATTATTGATTTCATCTTTTAAGCAATATGAGGGTGAGAGTTTGCATGAGTCTTGGGGTCGATTTAGAGAGCTACTTACTGAATGTCCAATGCATAACTTCAGTATTTGTGATTAAGATCATATCTTTTAATTATGACTCATATCATCCACTCATAGTCTCATAGATGCTACTTCTAGAGGAACTTTGATTAGTAAAACCCAAGTAAAGCATATGAATTAATAGAGGGCATGGCATCCAATAGATTTTAATACAATTTTGAGCTTTTTTATAGGAAAACATTTAGAGCTCATGCCATTAATGAAAACCCAATTTTTCAAGCCCCTTTGGTAGACCATAACAAGAAATTGGAGAGTTTACAAGCTTAATTTAGTAATGATGTGTTTCAATGTCCTATGGCTTGTGATTATTATAGTAGTTCCTTTCATGCTTCTACAGATTGTCAATTAAGACCCTCTTGTGCCTTTGATCCTTATCAAGACCATTATTCTTATACTAGGTAAGGAGTGGACTCTTATAAACCTTATAAGAAAAGCTACCCTATTTATAACTACCAAAATTCCCATGTCAATCCTCAAATTAAATTTCCTTTTAGTTCAATTGGTCAAGAGAAGATTAATTTTGAAGATGCAATGATGAAGTATATCCAAAGCAATGAGTCTAGGATGCAATCCCATAAAGATTCAATTAAGAATTTGGAGACTCAAGTAGGTCAGATTGTTCGAATAATAGATTATCAATTACCTCAACCCTTACCTTCTATGTCTGAACCTACTTCTCAAGAGCATATTATAGCCATCACCATACCAAATGATCATGGAAAGGAGGAAGTGAATGAAAGAGAAATTATAGAGAGAACCAAAGAAGTGAAAGAAGTTGGAAATGGAAATTGTTCAACTAGGTTACTTGTTGATTCAAATGTCCAACCTTACCCATCTAGGATTCTATATCCATAAGGATTAGATGCTTTATTTAGG
>JAOXYD010244728.1:0-16827 GCA_028565735.1 Pinacopodium congolense
CAATATCCAATCAAGGATGATGAAGCCATTGATTGTATAGGTTTAACGGACAAAAAGTTACCTTCTTTCATTGAATTTACTGGTATAGTAATTTTTGATGGCTTGTAGGAAACTGGGTAACAAAATCTTTTGCTAAGGTACTTTATATAAGAAACTTGAGGTATAAAAAGAAAATTGGTGATAAATGCAATAACTCATGCGTTATTGGTAAGTCATCTTGAATATGAGGAATTCAATTGAAGGTATGGACCTAGGAAGAGAATCATTATTCTCTAGCTAATTGATATGAAAGAAGTGCTTTTTAGGAGGCAACCTTATCATTTATGTTTAAGTATTTTCTTTCTAGTAGGACTATAGATTTCAATTTCTATTATTTCTGATTCAATTTGCTCTTTTGGTTATCTCTTTACTTTCACTCTTCTTTCATGGCCTAATCTCTTATCTCTTGGTTGGAATAGATGGCTGGTAGAGCGATAATGAATACATTTAGGGGAGTTTCTTTTTCCATTTTCCCTTTTCTATTATTTATGATATTTTAACATCAAGGACGATGTTCAATTCAAGTGTGGAGGAATTAAGGAGAAAGATAATAGATATTTTTCTCCATTTGAATAAGTTTATTTGATGATTGCTATAAAATTATTTCAAAACATGATTTTGTATATATGGTGTTACTTTGACTAATTGTGTGATTATGTTCATGCCTTGAGTTTTGTCTTAGTTATGATGGAGTTATAAGACATTGGCTATGTTTATTGCATTGACATCTATTTTAGTACTTAAGTTAGCTTTCAAGTACGTTTAAACTTATTCTAAGGCAGTGTCTAACTAATTGCTTAAGGACAAGCAACAGTTCTAGTGTAGGGTTGTTGTTAATGGGTAAATAAAATTATTAAGGCATGTTATATAGTACTTTTACCCAATAAATGCATACCTTCATATTATTCATAGGCTATTTTTGTTAAGTTCTAGGCTTAAGATGATTTTAGAGGTTATGAAATGAAATTGGTGCAAAAATGAGCAACAATGGCAATCTTTTAGGACTATTAACAATGGTTTGTCAAGTCTTTCAACGAAGTCCTTGTTTCTTAGTATAACCATCGATAAATCCCGAGCTCTAGCCATTAACGTTGGCTCGTCAAGTTCTTTAACGATGTTATTTAAAAGCTAATTAATCACGATTAAAGACACTATTACAAGATGAGGGAAGAGATGGAAAAATCATAAGAAAACATCCCAAAACTTAGTAGGCCCTTCTAGCACACATTAAAGGCCATAAAGATATAAAGAGAGGTAGATTTAAATATTGAAGTGAAGAGTTTCAACTGGTTCTTGTTCTTAGGTTAGGTTTTAGTTTAGGTATTATTTTCTTTTCTTCCTTTTGTTAGTTTCCTAATGGATTTGAGTTTTTAGAGCCTTCAAATTGGATTAAAGATTACGATTTCCATAGATTGGATCAATTTCAGGTCTAGTTCTCCTTCTTTCTATCTTATTTCGTAGTGATTCTTGTTTTTTGTCAATGTATTTATGTTTCTTTGTTATATTTATGTTTCCATTATTGATTATGTATGACTAAATTACATTGTTAAGGTTAGGAATTGATGGATTTTATTTTATTGAAGGAATTTTGTCTAATTAAAGTACTTAAATTAATTTTCCGTAGATTGGCTATCTTAGTTAGATGCCTAGAGTATTAAGGGAACCAAGACCATTGGCCTTTAAAGTTATGTTATGATTCATTAAACTCTTAATTCATTAGTCGACGTTTACATTAAAGGTTGTTTATTTTTATTTTTTCATTTTTCCATTTTATTTCTTTTACTCAACTATTTAGATTCATTTAGATAATAACATTAATTGACTTAGCATTACCCTTATATTTCTTATGAGACAATACTTTGTTTCTTATCATTTTATACTACTTATAGCCAAGCTACACTTATCTTTGGATGGTCTAGGATTAGATTAAGTCAAAATTGCAGTGTGGTTAGACCACAACAATCTTTATCTAGAGAAACCAAATGAAGTGATAAACTAAATTTAATAACTAACTAAAAGCACTCAATTAATGCAAAATATCACAAGAAGCAATTTAGGTTAACAATCTTGAAAATATAGCTGAGGATTCGGGTTTCAATGGATTACCTAAGTGTACAAATTTTTGCATTGCTAAGTGTGTGGCATATCCTCTAATTTAACCCTCATTTATTGTCAATGCCTTTTCTCAATTAGTCTTAGTCCATTGTATTGATAAAATAGCAAAAGTTTAGATGCAAATGAATTAAAGTGTAAAGAATAAACATAGAATACCCATATTCGAATTATAATTCTAGCCTTAAATTGTTGATTTCTTGCTTGGAAGCTTTAAAATCAGTCTTTGTCTCTGAAACATAATTGAGAGAAAACCTAGAATGAAAATCTAAACTATTACTTACTATCTTACTAACTCCTTTTTGACATTGTAAACATTTTCCTTTGTATGGCCCCTTTAATTTTGATCTGTTATAGGATGAATGACCCGAATTATTCTTGAAAAATATATTATATCATGCTTCTAATGTATACAATGGCCTTTAAATTTATTGAAAAACATCATAGTTCTTTAGCCACATTATTAATATATGTAGAACTTTTCCCATAATAGTGGTTTGATCTATCCATAACAACATTATTAAAGACAATCACTATCCTTCTAACTTCTGCTACGACTGTAATGGTTGTTTATATGGACAACAATAGCACTATTAAGAGCTCGTGTTTATCTTACTAAGAAAAATTCACACTTTCCCATTTTCACACAAGACTCCTCAATTGAGCATAAGCTTGCATTCTCATTAAAAATACCTATTAATTATGAAATTACATATAAAGATAGGGGTAAAAACACATCAAAATATTTCCTAAAAGCCTATATAATAGGCCCCTATTAAATCCTTCACACTTAAAACAATTCTTATCCTTAAGGAACTTATGTTAGTGTTCATTAAAAAAAATTTACGATTGTCAAATTTCAATTATACTACATCAACTAAAATAAATGTAACAAACATAGCTCATATGTCTTAATCTACTCTGGATCAGGTATTTGAAATTATGGTTAAAACATGCATTAAAGTCCGTCTTTATGCATCATAAAAAAACTTGAGAAATTAATGGGAATGATCATGCAAATTTTCCTAAGGTGATTCAATGGTAAGTGCACTTTATGCTCGTTCATGTCTTAAAATTTTCCATTATTATAAATTCTTTAAACAAGTGTGTTTTATGGTAATTTTACCTTGACACGTACATTTTATGATCCATCTTGCCTTTTCATATACATTTTTAACATATTTTAGCTTCAATTTAATCAAATTAAAATAAAAATATGAACTTTTAAAACTTCACACTCTCTAATAACCCAAGACTTATTATATTTAGGAGAAACCCCAAAAGATCCTTCCATATGTTAAAAGACATGTATTCATACACAAAAAATCAGTTACTAATCCAATCCAGCTATTATTTTATCTCCTAAAATCTATAGTCCCAAAATTAGTCGTTATTGGATACTATCAAGATGCACTAGTCAACAAGAGTGAATTAGTTTACTAGCATGTAGTAATAGTACATATTAGTCGACTAGTCAAATAGAACGATGTCATTCCTCCACGTATTAGGACATTTTTCAGTTATTTGAAAAAATATCACAAAAAAATAAGTTTTAAATCCCTGACAATGTGTGGACATACCTTACTTTTGATAGGAAAGAAACCAAGAATCACACTAAACAATAACTCAGTACACATTGAGATATGTGTACCTAACGTTATATAGGATAGCTAAGGTGAATCTAGATGTTAAACCTCAAGAATTGCACTATCTCTGAAGTTTTTATCTTTGCTGTCTAACCTATAAATATTTTAAAATGATTGATTGATTAAAATAAAAATAAAAAGTGGATGAAATGAATATAAAAACAACTCACATGAGTTAATCGGAAACACTAAAGTTATGGTTTAGATTCTTAATCCCCCTAAAATGCACCATATTCATCACTTTTCCATGATTCAATGGGTTTTCTAGATTATCTTAGGTTGTAGGTTCCCTAAATTGAATTAGAAGCTTATAGTCACTTTGTTCCTATTCAAATCACTAAAGTAAGAGGTTGGCCACACTATCTCACTTTACCAATTGAATGTATTACCAAGATCTAAGGAAGCTATTTTTTTTTGCTAGAATCACATATGATCTAGACATTTCTTAGAAGCTTATGGTCAAGGACTCTGTGTAAGTTGCATTACCCACGGTTGATGGAATCAAATATTTGGCTTAGTCCATCTAATCTTATGAATTCATATATTGGAATTGAAAATTTCATATTTAAAAAAATCCAAAATTCAAAACTCAATCTCAATTAATATTTATAGGCAATTTAAAGAAAATATGGAAATTCATATTAAACCAAAAAAAAGAAAGGTGTACTACATATTAGGGTTCATAATAACCCAAGTCCTAAAAGAAGTTTAGTTCCCAAATATCGTAAGAATAAAAACAAAAAACGTTAAAATAAAGGGAAAAATGCTTATAGGTGAAGCTCTTGAATTCCTTGACTTTATTAATGATGATTGTTGCCCAAAAAAAAATCTTGATCTTACAATTTTTATTTTTTATCTAAAATATACTCCAATTTTGTGTGAAAACATAGAGCAAGATGTAGCCATCATGACCAAAGTCACGGTCTTGATCCTACCTAAAATATTTTCAAAGTAAAATCCCGACCATGCTGAATCAAGCATGGTCTTGATCATAACTGTGATTCCTCAAGTTTCTTACTCCATTTGATCATTTTGCAATATCTCTTTTGTCTTTCATTAGTTAGCCATGGAAATTGATAAGAAGCTTATTGTCATGATATTTTTGCTCTATTGGTTACCATATCTCTTTTAACTTGAATGATGTATTCAATTGCTCCTCAAATTCTTATCAAACATGAATAAACATAGAAAATTTTTATGCAACATCTCATTCTTAAAAGTTAAGGCAATATGCACATGAATCACATGGATTTTGGTTTAAAACTCACTATAACAATTATTAAATCATGCCTAAAATATGTATAATTAAGGAGTTATCAAGCCCCTTAATCCACTATACTCCTAGACTGATCAACTAGTGTAAAAAAATTCAAAATTCTCAGTAATTCCCTAGCTTCTAGCATTTCTTTAACAAGCTTTAATATTGGTCAATCAATACAAATGGAAAATAATTTTCTATAACTTGCTGTAACTTTCCAACTTAAAATGTTTATAGACATCTAGATATTTTCATTTGTTAAAAAATGAATTAAAAAAAGATTCAAAGGTTTCCTAAAACAATTTTAATGTCCATAACCCTTTAATTGAAATCAAAAGGAAAATATTTCTTAGATAATGGAAAATTTGTGCTTTTCATAAAAAAATTGAAAGCTTCCAAAATATTTCTAACCTTTCAAACATAGCCAAAAACTTTTCAAACAATTTCCAACCCTTATTTAAACATCTTAAAACTGTTCTATAATGAAAATTTTCATATAAACATGACTGGAAAACATTATAATGGTTTTGTAAAACATTTCAATGTGTCATGAGGACTTTTTTAGTCACTTCGTTATATTTCTTCTTCATTTTGAAATACTATGCATAATTCCTAAAAGTAAGAGATCTTTATACCCCAAATTTCCTCTTAATTATGAAACACTATATGTATAATTCCTAAATGCAAATGAACATGCAAACTTTTAAACCCTATCAAATTTGAGATCAATAAGGAAAGAGTTTTAAAAAAATCCAAACTTTAAATCTGGATCTCCTTGATATTGATCTTTTATTCTCAAATTGATCTTTATGTCATATCCCTTGGCATTTAACATGTCTTTTTTTCCCACATGAAAATTCCTACCTTTTAATTGAAAAAAAAAGAACCATTAGTAACAAATTTATTTTTCCATCATCAAAAAATAGGTTAGAAAAACTTCTTAAATAGTTTATGCTCTAGCTAATTTTGTTAACCACATAAAAATGTTTATAAATCCCTTTTACTGTATTGAAACCTATCCAAATGCAGCCAAAATCTTGTGATTGCTATTTAAATCCATTAAATTCTCTCTCTTTTTTTCTTTCTAATTGGTCTTTAATGTTTTTCGCATCATTTTTCTCTTCTTTCTTATATTTCATTTTCAAGTCCAAATAATGTCTAGTGACATCAAATTATTTTCTTCAAAAGTACACATTGATTTACAAATAGGGTACACTTATCAAATATTTACCATTTGTTAAAGCTTTGCCACAGATGCCGAGGTATGCATCTTTCAAATATATCATTAAGTGGGAATTGTTCTACAATCTCGCAAAATAATTTCCTTAGAAGATCTGGAATGAGGGAGTTTCACTACCCTTCATTTAATTGTTATCTTGATTATGGTTGAGCTTTGTTAGATTTAAGTGGTAGTATTAATTTTATGCCCTAAAAAACATCTAAACTGATGGGATTAGGATAACCTATAGCTAAAATTTTGAGCATTGAGGTAGCTGATAGGTACATCAATTGTCTTAGAGGCAATATAGAAGATGCATTAGTTAATTTTGGTGTGTTCACCTTTTATACAGATTTTGTTATCTTAGACGTGGATGAAGATATGGATGTCCCTTTCATCTTAGGAAGACCTTTCCTAGAAAAAACTAAATCTATAACAGATGTTCATGAAGGGATGCTAATCCTAAGGTCAAGGGTGAGGAAGTGTTAATTAAAATTTTTGATCCCTTACATTATTCTCTTAATAACTAATGACGATACTTACTATTTAACAGATGTTAAAGATTCTATTCTTTCCCTCATATGTGAATCAAATTATACAACAAGTCCTATTGAAGCAAGTATAGAGCAAGGAGATGAAAATGAACAAGAGAGTCCCATGTTAGAGTAAGAGGAGGAATACCTCAAGGGAAGTGAGTGTGAGCTACAAGGAAAATCATTTGAAGAGTTGAAAGAAAAACACCGAAGGCTAGTTGAAACCTTTAATATAAGAACCACCTATGTTAGAACTAAAGAAACATCTAGAACTTATAGAGTATGCTTTTCTATGTTAAAATTCTAGACTCCTTACTATCACAACTTCTAACGGGAACTGGTAATGCAAAAAGAATCTAATAAAGATCCTAAGAGAGCATAAAAATTTGATAACATGGAAATAAAACCTTGCTTCTACACTTAAAAAATTATGATGGATGAAGATAGTAAACCATGTGCATAACCAAAAAGGTGATTAACCTAGACATGAAAGATTTTATCAAGATAGCGGAAATTAAAGTTCTTGATGTTGGTTTGATAAATCCTATCTCTGAAAACTATTAGCTGAGTCAAATGTAGGTTGTACCAAAGAAGGGAGGCTTGATGGTTGTACCTAATAGAAATAATGAATTGACACTAATAAGAACCATCACAAGATGGAGAGTGTGCATTGATTATAAGAACTTGAACGATGCATTAAGAAAAGATCACTTTCCACTTCCCTTCATTTGTCGAAGGCTTGAAAGGCTTTTAGGTCACATTTATATTTTTTTATGGAATATCAGGTTATTTTCAAATTACAATTATTCATTAAGATAAATAAAAGAGTACACTCTAGTGTCCATGTGGCATATTTTTAAATGAAAAATGCCTTCTAGACTTTGGAATGCACCTATTGCGTTCCAACAAAGCATGATGACCATTTTTATGACAAGGTGGAAGATATTATGAAAGTATTTACAGATGATTTATTCGTTATGGAATTCATTTCCTTTTTGTCTTCAATACCTTGAAAAAGTTCTTAGAAAAATGTGAAGAAACCAATCTAGCGTAAAATAGTGAAAATTGTTGTTTCATGGTTTAAGAAGGCATAGATTTAGGCCATAAGGTTTCATGAAAAGGGATAGAGATGGATAGGCCTAGAATTAAAGATACTGAGAAAGTAAAACCACTTTCCAATATTAAGGCTATTAGATGTTTTCCTAGACCTCTGTTAACGAGTTTCCAAAACTATCTAAATAGTTTTACACTCAAAACTGTAAGTGTAAGGGTTGGAATTTGTAGTAAAAAATGGATATCGTCCCACAAAGATTGAGTTTAGTCATCACTTCACTCAAGTTATACTTTGTTTAAGAAACAATTTCAAATGTTTAAAAACTGGAAAATAAACTAAAGTTAAATAAATGAACAATGAACAATCAAATGGGAAAAGTGCAGGAATCTGATAACCAATGTTCAAGATCAGGAGTCACTTCTATCCCTATTTTGCTTCCCTCTTATCCTATTGATTCAATTATGCTTTCCAAGACTTTTTTTAATGTTTAGTTACCCTCTCTCAAGGTGTAATTATTTATCCTTAGTTGAAGTAAATTAGAATCAATTATGCTATCTCTAGACTTACCAACCCCTCACAACCATTCAATTAGATATTATGCAATCCTATAGGTAATTCAAACAAATAACTAAGATCTCTTTTGAACTACTTGAACAAATCTAAATATTTATAGGTCTATTGGAAGCTTACTCTTGTTGTACTACCTAACACAAATTCCCAAACCCACTCTCTAGATCTATTGCATGGTATAATCACAATAAATATCACAAGTATCCATTCATTGAATCAAGAGGAACAAGGCTCACCAAATAGTTCAATAGTAATTCTTAGGAAATATTTAGCCACACATAATAACAAATAATCCATCATCATTCATGTTTTCCATAATAAGAAGTAATAAAGAGAAGAAGAAATAAACTAAATAAAGCTTTGAGGTCCTCCTATTTACTTTAAGAGAGCTAGAAAATAATGATGCAGAGTCTCTTTGTTTTTTCCAAGGAAGATTGAAATGCTTCCTTTGGGTGGCCACCAAACCCTCTCTTTTTCCACTTTTGGCTATTGCTTAATGATCTTTGTAGGCTTTTAGGTTTTTAAGCCCTTATATATGTTCAAATAAGGGTCCACTAATTTAAAATCCCATGTTTGACATGATTTTGGGTCAGCTTTGCCATCACGGTCGTGATAGAGATTTGGCTCCTAGTGTACTACATTTTTCGAACTTCTGACACTCTTCACTATTTTTCCATAACTTCTTCTCTAGACCTCCGATTGTCTTGAAATTTTAACTATAACCTCCTAACATTTTGGTATTGCTCCCCTCCAAATTTCAAAGCCATATCATCCTGAAAATGCACCTAATTCCTTATAACACAAAAGTGCACTTAAAGCTAAAAAATTAAAAATAAAAAAGAAACACTTCTAAGACCTAAAAATAACATAGAAACATAACTCAAAAGCATACTTATCATCTTTTCTACACTTAAGTCATTTCTTGTCCTCAAGAAAAAATCAAATACAACCAATCAATTCCATAATTTCATTTTTCCAAAGATTAAAACATGAAATCCTAAAAACTTTGGCCAACTCAAGTGTCAAGCTACCACACATATCGTGGCTACTTTCCATTAGTGCACATAAGCAAACTCAACTAATGAAACCATCACTCAAGGATAAGTATAAGTTCAACATAAATCTTGATCACGGTTTCACTCCTTTCTCTAAAGTGTATGAGGGTTAATGTTTCTCGCAAACTTCCTATAGAAAACCCACATTATCATAGGCTTGCTACTACATCAATTCTACTCTAAATTTATTACATGCTAAGATAGATCAAAAGGATTTTGATTCTAGTTGTAATATAGCTAAGGTTAAGGCGGGTGAAAAAGGTTTAAGGGTTCATCACAAGCATTCATAAAGTACTAAATGTATAAAAGGGATAACAAAATATAGTTATGAGATATATAAATATATATACTAATACTCCACATTTATTGATGCTACTAAAATGTTCTTCCTTTTTCTTTTTTTTTTCATATCTCTTTTTTTTGTTTTTCTTTTTTTGTATAATAATGAAGAAATAATGAATAAAATGAAAACTAAATGCAATGTACTCTAGGAGTAGAAGTATCACTCGACTAATCTCAGAAAAAATGTTTTGAAAAATTCAAAACTAATGCATCAATTAACACTCTACTAAACTTATGATTGGGTAGGATAATGGGGTTTGACATTTTAAAATTATGGGTGACTTCAAGAAATAAAATGTTAAAGGCTCAATGGAGGTAACAAGGGATAATAAAGGGTAGGTCATTTAAGGTAAGGGTTAACACATAAAGAGCCTTAATCATTTCTATCTATCATGCATTAAGCAGCTTAAAACTAATTCAAAGCAAGTTATGAAGGTAATTGTCGACGGAAGGATCACACAAACTAGAAAATGAAATGACTATAGAATGGAGTAAAAAAGGCTCAATTCCTCATATAGGCTCAAACTAAAATCCATAATGTTTCTATACATGACCTCATTACTCAAGTTTCAAGTTTTAAGCTTAGACAACCAACTACTTTCGGCACTTAACATGGTTTACTCTCTACTTAGGTAACCGAATCCAAGTTCAAGCATGCATCTAACCTCATTCCAACTAGCGTGATAGAATATCATGGCAACACATTCAAAATAATTTAAGTTTTGGTTCCATTTGCTTACATAAAACAACAATCTAATATTCCTAAAACATGCATTCTAAATAACAAAATGCAAACAATGCAAAGACTACCTTCCAACACTTGAACAATACATTGTAAGCAATATGGAAGGGGAAACACCTAAACACCAATGAATGTCACAATGAAATACTAAATATATGCGCAATAAACAACACAAGAGATTAAGGGTAAGAAAGGCTCATGGTGTTGGGGCCATTGAGGCGGTGCATATGTCCTTTCATTCTTTGATCCTCTAACAAGCTATGATATACAACAAGCCTTTCTGCAATCATCGAGTCACCTAAAAATCAAAGAGGAAACAAGCTAATGTTCAAACAAAATCAAAATCAAAGATAACACAAAAAATTGAACAAAGACAAGCAAACTAAAAAGAAGCATTCTAAGTTAAGATCTTTAGTTTGACCCTTAGCATATCGACATTAACCATTGTCAAATGAATGTTTGAGACTAATAGGACACATGATCAAACTATATAAGGAGCCTGGAGCAATTTACCTTGAAGTACACTCCCAATGAGTATGATGATCTAGAGCATCGGGAGAGTGGAAGCAAACTACTTCATTGTTTAACTTCAACATCCACTCTCCTTTATGAACATCATCCTTCTCTTAGGATGGTCTTGAAAGTGGTGTAAGTGATAAATGCAAATGCTCGTCATCCTGCTTGACACCTTCAAGTTTCCACTTGCGTGACCATAGCTATTTCTCTAAGTTAGCACTAGGCGTCTCTTTCATTTCCTTCTTCTCTTTGTTTTATACTTTTTCTTCTACTTACTCCTTGCCCTTCTTTTCTTCTTGTTCTCCTTTTTCACATTTGGCCCCTTTAATTACTTGCCATTTTGAAGTGTAATACCCTTCATTTGTTCCTTTAGATTGGCTTCACTATTTCTCAGTAAGCCACCTGAATTTTTAGTATTTCAAGAAACATTTGGGTGGTTTTTTCCAGTCCAAATTATAAGTATCGAAATAAGGGTTATCACCTCTTTATAGTTAGCCTAAATAATTGACTTATTATGTGCCACTAGCTCCTAATAAGAAGCATTCAATTGTGTCATGGTTATCCTACCCATATAATTAACATCTAAGCTGCATAGTTTTAATAAAATAGAAAAATGTATCTTTTAGGTTGCTTAATTTCTTTGTGAGGGATAAAATTTTTTCTAAAAGAGTAGTCGCCATGCCAATCAAAATCATCCCAATTTATTCCTTGGATAAAAAAAACTTTTAAATCAAAGTCACCCAAACTAAACAAGATTCTAAATAAATAATCCCCGATAATGGTTCCAAAAACTTGTTAATGAGTTCACAAAACTATCTAACTTGTTTTACACTTAAAAGCATAAGTATATGAGTTGTAATTTGTAGTAAAAAGTGGATATCGATCCCATAGAGATTAAGTTTAGTCACCAATTGACTCAAGTTTTACTTTGATAAAGTGTAGGAATTTGATAACCAATGTTTGAGATTAGGAGTCACTTTTATTTTGCTTCCCTCTTACCCTATTAATTCAATTTTACTTGGCCCAAGATTTTTATAATGTTTAGTTACCCTCTCTCAAAGTGTAATTAGTTGTCCATAGCTAAAATAAATTAGGATCAATTATGTTATCTCTATACTTACCAACCTCCCCTAACCATTCAATTAGATATTTAGAATTCCTATAGGCAATTTAAACAGATAGCCAAGATCTCTCTTCAGCTACTTAAACAAAACTAAATATTTAAGGTTCAATTGGAAGCCAACTCTCATTGCACTACCCAATACAAAGGTCCAAACTCTCCCTCTCAGTCTATTGCATGATATAAGAATAATAAATATCACAAGAATGCTTTCATTGAATTACAACAAACAACTTTCACAAAATAGTTCAAGAGTAACTCCTAGATCATATTTAGCCACTCATAACAGCAAATAATCCACCAACATTAATGTTTTCCTTACTAAAAAGTAATAAAGAGAAGAAGAAGTAAACTAAATAAATATTTGAATTCTTCCACTTCATTCCAAGAGAGCTGGAAAATCTGGATATAGAGTCTCTTTATGTTTTCTAAGTAAGATTGAGTTCCTTCCTTTGTTTGGACACCAAACCCTCCACTTTTCAACTTTTTGGTGTTCTTTGATTATTGTTGGAGGTTCCTAGGGTTTTGAGCCCTTATTTATATCCAAAAGATGGTCTACTAACTTATAATCCCATTTTTTACTTGATTTTGGGTCAGCTCTGTTGTCATGATTGTGACACAGTCATGATCGTGACAGATATTTGGCCCTAGGTGTGCACTTTTCTAACTTTCGATAGTCTTTCATATTTTGACCATAATTTCTTCTCTAGACCTTAGATTGATTGGAAATTTTAAGTGCAACCTCCTAACAGGGTGATATTGTTCCCCTACTAATTTCATAATCATATAATCCCTAAAAAAGTATGTAATTCATCATCTAAATCAATTATACCACATCCAATATTCAATTTCTGCTACCTTCCAACTTTCTGAATCTACCACTCTTTTGGTCATAACTCCTTCTCATGGACCTTAATTTTCTTGATATTGTGTTGAGACACTCTTCACATCTAACTCAGCCTCAATTCGATAACGAGGAACAGTAGGAGCTAGTCTAGCAGAAGTACCCACATCACCAATGTGTCTAAAAATAGGATGACTTAGTGCAAGAGCAATCACCTCATCATTATTAGGAGGAATAGGAGGGGCAAAGCTCTGCTATCATCAGTGGGGTCGAGACGTATTACTCTCATCAACTTGAAAACCCATGTGCTTTAAGGAGTTTTTTTTTTAAAGGAGAGCGACTCAAAGTCATCTTCCATAGGAGGAATGCAGAAATTCTACAAAATGAGATGAAGAATGATAGGATAGGGAATGTGTCGGCCCCATTTCTTGCATCAGGTAAATGAATCATATTATATAAGATGAAATCGCTAAAATGGATTTATTCACCAAGAATTAGAGTAGAAAGAAAACAAATATCATCATATCCCAGGTCATTTTAATGACCACTAGAAGAAAGAAAGTTGTATTTAATGTACAAGTGATGGAACTTAGGTGTAGTACTCATGTCTCTTACATCCTTTGGTTTTTCACTAATACCTTTCTCACTCTCTAACTCAAAAATAGTTTGAACTCTCTTATATAAGGAATGAGTGCATCAAACATGGAAATACAGTTGTAGTAATAAAACACAGAGGGGATAGGAATCCTAAGAATGTTGTTGATTTTATCTTTAAATTGATAGATAGAGACATTTTCTACTTTCGACAATGCAATATACTCATCACTTTGTCTTTACTTCTTGAAGATTTCCGTGGAAAAGTTTTACAAACATTGGGTAGGTTTCAGTTTCAAGAGTAAAAAGAGGTGCCCACCTTTATTTAATAAAAAATTGGATAAGGGCGCCTTCCTTAAAGAAACCTAACTAAGAAGGAGAGCTAACACCATTTTCTAAAATTTTCTTAAAAGCATAGTCTTACAACTAGTCAAAATCAACATCAAGGTTATCACTTTTTTGCTAGATTAAGATCTCCAACCTTCAGAGGTACTACCACGTTGAGTCCCACCTATAGTCAGGGTTTAGGCAAGCTAAGAATGTAGGATTTGAAAATAGGTCTATGAATAGAAAAGAACACATAAAGGAGCTATAGGAATGGATAAACCGCATGGCCAATCACTTTGTCTAAATTCAATAACAAAACTTGAAAGCAAAAGCACGTACAACTGACTGACATTTGATAAATAAAATGTTTCTATATGTATAAGCGATGTGAAAGTAACACATGGAGAACTTAACAAAAAAAATTATAAACTTTGAAATTTGTAATAAGTTGTTCCAGGATGCTAAATCATAATAAAAAGAAATTCCTTAAAAATAACAGTTATCAAAACAGATCTAATTGACGAATTCATCAAACTAATTAAAAATTTGAATTTATGCAACCTTAAATTCTTAACAAAAATTCAAATTAAATAAAAGACTTTTAAAGGATAAACATTGAAAAATTTTAGAAAAATCATAGATGATTTAGCTAAAAGAAATTGATTGATCAAAAGCTTCAATTAAACTTCTAATTCAAATTTCAAGCACTTAATTTTACAAAAGTCAAATAATTTGACTATACATTTCATAAATCTTAAAATAATTCCTAAAATTAAGGGGAATTGAATGAAATTTATTTAAAAAATCTTTATTTGACGTTTAATTGAATTTCTAACTTGTTAATA
Organism: Pinacopodium congolense; assembly: GCA_028565735.1. Taxonomy (NCBI): domain Eukaryota; kingdom Viridiplantae; phylum Streptophyta; class Magnoliopsida; order Malpighiales; family Erythroxylaceae; genus Pinacopodium; species Pinacopodium congolense. The sequence continues at coordinate 14,817 of JAOXYD010244728.1, forward strand.
TCAGTAAAAGTTTTAATAAAATTAATAGAAATTCAAATGAACCCTATATGACAAATATAAAATTAGGGAAAATCAAAATTAAGTTAAGGAAAACACAATTGTCTGAATAACAGCCTTAAAATAACTTTCTAATTGATGTTTTAAAAGATCACTTTTAAGAAAAATGACATTATTTGGGTAGAAATTTGAATAAATCACAATAATTAAAACTAAAATTTGAGAAAAAAAATTGAGGGTATGTCGATGTAATTAAATGTCCTAAACACCTAATTGTACTTTTAATTGCAAGAGAGCACTAGAAAAATTGGCTAAATTCTCAATTCCATGCAAAATTCCCCAAATCTAAAACCTTAAAGTATTAGAAATTCAAAAATAATGCAAACTAAAAACAGTTGAAGCTAAAAGATAGAGAGCTCGGGCTCAGTGTGTTATCGAGAGTAGAATGATAACTTTGGAGTAGCCTCAAGCTTATTGAAGATAGAGGGACACTAGAGAGACACATTGGTGGAGAGACAGAGGCAAGAGAGAATCTTTCCATGGGAGAATATGGGTAAAGGAAGGCCGCAAATGATTTTAGTAGTCAAAATGAGGTGATTTGGTGACTAAAAAATACAAGGAAAGCGTTAAAGAAGCTTTGGTGTAGGGCATCAATGGCAAACAGGGAGAGAGAAATGCTAGGAAGAAATAAAATGAAAGAGAGGGAAGAGGAAACTTAAATGACAAAGGTTTTAAGCATTAGTCAACTGAATTACATATAGCAGTCGACCGAAAGGACCTATCATCAGTTGATTGAAGAAATAATTCGGTTGACCAATGATCATAGATGCATAGACATGAATAATTTCTAGAAAGATCTTTCAATGATAACATCCTTTATCATAAAAGACAATTTTTTTTCAGTACTTCACATACTCATAATAATTAGGTACCTTTGTTATTTGCCATATATACTTTTTATTTAGGTCAACAATGGTGGTTTATTCCTTTTGGTTCTTAAAGGCAGCTACAAAAAACAAAAGTTCAATAAACGTTGGTACCCATATCATTGATAATTGTGCTTTAGTGTGTGTTTTTCTATGTGTTTGGCATATGTTTTTTGTACAATAGGTTGATATTATTGTGTTTAAGACTTATTTTGTGTGTTTTTTATAGTATGATCTTCATTATTATTTTGTTTATGTTTGGTATTAGTTTGGAGTAATTTTGATTATTTTAGTTTTTATTTTTATTTTAGGTTTTATTATTTAATTATTAATTTTGGGTTAGAATTAAATCTTATTTGTGTATTTTTTAATTGTATAGGGTAAATTGAATATGAAAATTGAAGTTAGAAGGAAGTGAAATGAAAAAAAAGAAAAAGAAAAAAAGGAAGCATTAAATTCAGACGAAACATGAATGAAGTAAGTGAGCTAAAACAACTAAGGAAATAAACAAGTAAAACTGGGGGCAAACTCTGCGTGGACCAAGTCCGGTGTCAGAGAGAAGACCAAGCCCATGCTCCTTACCCTAGCCATTTTCCATGAAGACCAAGCCACCTAGAGAGGACCTACTGGGCTCACATAAACCTAAACTTGCGCATGGACTTGCATGCTAGGTCCAAATGGGTTAGAGAGCTAGCGGGGGCTAGAGATGAATGGAAACGCTCATGCCTTGCGCATAGACATAAGCACTGAACCAACCAGCATGAAGAGAACTCGCATGGCGCTCGGACCGTCCTGAATAGATTGGAGGGAGCCTCACTGTTGCATTGGTTGGGTGACTTTAAAACTACGGGTGATTTTGAAATGATTTTATTTTAAAAAATAACGGACTTTTAAGGTAGGTGCACCTATCGTAAAAGTAATAAAGTGAAGTAATATTTTAGACTCCGAGTGTTGATCCCACGGGGAAAAATTTGCTTAATTACTAGGTTGATCGGATTACAATTATTTAGGAAAAATCTAGAGAATTTGATTAAAAATTGGAAAATGACTTAAAATTGACTACTTTGGCTTAAACACTTCAAAAACGA
>JAOXYD010244735.1:0-16827 GCA_028565735.1 Pinacopodium congolense
ATAGGACCAATAGAGATAAGTTAGTGTCTTAACCATAACGATGCCTTGAAATAGAGAAGACCCTATATTAAGCATCACTAATCCGTAAATTAAATCATCAACTACTAAAGCTTAACTGAATAATTTAGGAAAACCAACCAGTGACTCGTTACGGTAGATTGGAATTTTTCTAGGATATTTAGATTACATGTTAGTTATTTATTTATTACATCATAAAGCTGAGTGTTCTTTAGAGAACTGTAATTCGATTGTCCTAGTACTGACATCTTATAAACTCTCTCGTGGGATCGATACTCGGAGTCTTCAATATGTAACAAAAGAAAAAAAACATACTATAAAAGGTTTAGCTTTATGAGAATATGTAACAAAATAAAAAAAAAAAGAAACTGACTTTAAATTGATGATAAAAGGAGTTGAATCATGGTAGTCACTATTTTGTGAAATTAGAGACATCTATTGAATGCAGATATGTGTAAGCTAAAACTGAAAGAGGATGCATTTAATATAAATTTTAGGAACAGTTTACTGTATCTCTATTTTCAAGACACGGAGCACACCAAAAAACTGCCTAAAATAATAACAGATAAAGGAAGAAAGTCATATTACTAAAATTTTAAATTATAAAATTGTAATTAATTATCAATATTATGCTCTCTATAAAAAAAAGTTACCATTATCAAGCAATATTTTGACATTAATAGAAATTAAATATAATAAATTCGAAATAACTCTCTTTATAATTTCAAATTTTTATGTAATGAATTAATTTCTTAATTCATTATACATATTTGGTGTCTAATCCAATATTTGATAGGAAGAAAAGGAGGATGTTTTAATAAGAAACATATTATATATTAGGGTGGGCATAAACCTCTAAAACCATTCAACCCAATTTAAATAATTCAAAAGAACCCAATTTTTTTAATGAGAAACGATTTAGTTATAAACATTTTAGAAATTTGAATATTTGATTTGATTTTTGGTTTGATCAAAACAAAAAATCAAACAAATGTCACTAAAGCTACTTTATTTTGACTCTTAAAGTTATTAATCTCTTATTATTATTTGAATTTTTTAAAATTTTACAAAACTTGTAACTCAAATATTAAAGGTACCCTTTCATAAAAAACTTCACAAAAGTACAATTATTGATGTTTCTCAATGACATGTCTGCAACATCAAGTGGGAGTTTTTTCAAAAAATGGAGGGGGAAAGGGAGGAGGGAAGATAAACGTGTATGAAAAAAATGAAGGTTGTGATATTTTTGATAAAACTGTAAAATTGAGGATATTTTATGTAATTTATCTATTTTATTTATAAATATTATTTATAAATTCATATTTCATAATATATTGTTAAGATTCTTATCCTTTTATATATAACTTTCTCATCTATTAAAATATTATTTTATTAAAAATTAAAATATGTAATTATACATTATATTTAATTGAATAAATATTAAAATTTAATATTATAAAAAATTTTGAACCACCTAAATCAAACCATACTTATTTGGATTTGACTACTTAATTTCAATTTTTTAGAAGGTTTCATTTGGTTTAAATGAAATAAACCATTATATCTATATATTAACTCATTAATTAATTCTTTTTCTTTACTTCAAATTTATTACCCATAAATAAAAAAGTAAAATAATGATATATTCTTACTTATAATAACAAAGAATATATATATACACACACATAACTCTTTATTAATATAAAACTATTTGTCATATAATATGTATGAAAAAAAATATTTAAAGGTCCAATGACTCGAATAAATATTACAATTTCTTTTAAAAATAATTACGCACTTTAATTATTTTTAATTTTAACTGCACATTTATATGTAGACATCATTAATATCAAGCACGCATATAAATGTATTAAATTTTAAATGTTAAATATATTATAACTATTCCTTATTCTTGAGTGATCTTATAAAATTCAAATATATCAACAGAAAAATATTAATTTTAGAAACATTTGCTTATATTTTTTAAATTTTAAAAAACCATCCACCGTGTAGGGAGAGATTATCTACCCTTTCTCTACTTACCCCCTCTCTACAACTTTGACTTTTTTTACCATTCTTTTCTTTACTTTCCTACCTTTTCACTCATTTTATTGCTTTTCCCCCACTCTCCTTTGTCATTTTTTACCGTTATAGGAAATGAACGCTTAGGAGTTAGTCATCATCTCCTAACCCACTTCCTTGTCTCTTGATATCAATCCTATTCGAAACTTTGTCACCTGTCAAGAATGATGAAAGACAAAGCTAGACTAGTACATCTAGAAGGAGCATCATAGATTGGGAATATTGAGTAGGTAATGAAGCTCCCTGGAAAACCAAACTACCTTAAAACAAAGTTATTGGGCATTTGACTTCATTTGGAAAGTTGAGATTTATTGCCTCTGAGAATAAGGGCATTGTCTCTCCACCACTTAGAAACTCTTAAAAAGGGAGCAACTAAATGGAAAACAACATTACTGAGATACTCAGTGGACTAGAGGAAGCTCGAACTCAAGACTGTTTTGGTATGTCAGGAAGATATTTTTCTGTTCAAATTCTCCTTTAAAGAAAATGTAAATGAACTACACTTACATATTCAAGATGAACCCATGATAATGAAGAATTGCAGACCTAGCTTTATGCTAGACAAGTCTAAACTGAAGAATATTCCGACAAAGGCATGTTTTCATTAAATCTCTCTAGAGTATCTGTCTATAAAAGGCCTAGGTTACATCACAAGCTCCATTGATAGATCTATGTCCCTTAACTAGGACACAAATAACCTCCCAAGGATTGGATTCTCGAGAGTATGTATTAAGATAGAAATTCCAAAGGTGTTTCTAAAGAGCATCAAAATGATGAAACTAGATGGGAATGGTCGTCTAGTTGAGCGTACTGTCCCTCTTATATATTAGTGGGAAATATAGACAAAGACGATAGTGAAAATCTAGAAGCCCAAAAACAAAGACTCAGTAGCTATAACTAGCTCCAATGTCAAGGAGCATCAACCTAGAAATGAAGACTATAGCAAGGAAAAGGTCAATCAAACCATAATTGATGGACTAGTAAAAGGTTAAATGAATTTAGCTTAAGTGGTATTACGTGGTTAAAATGGTATCTGTCCTACAATTAATGGACATACAAAAGCCTATAGGAAACTTACATATGAGGTAATATTCAGTGAAATAGGTGCCTATATTGCTCAAGTAAAACAAAACATAGATAATTTAAATCTTGGCATTAGGGAAGAAACTATTGTAATCATGTTGTTACAAGCACAATAAAAGTCAATAATAAGGAAAATAATCTAGGAAGTTTATTGATAAGAAAACAAAATAATATTAGAAATTTAAGGAGGCTGAATCTTGATACCTAACAGGATATTCCTAGTTTTATTCAAGTCATTATTGATCCAAAACCCTTTTGTGACAATGCTATTAACCGTTTAGATTTTGGAACTACAGTTGAAAACCTGGATAGTCAGGGTAAGGAAAAAGGAGGCTATCAATTTGAAATTTAGCATTATGCAATGTGAAGCTGAGCATTTTGACAAAGCTAGAAACACTAGTAAATTAGAACTTTATCTCTTGCCAACCTCCATAAGGATCCAAGCTATAACAAAAGTAACACTATTAGAAATATTGGAAGAAAAAAAGGAAGGTAAATCCACTCCTTAATGATGAAAATTTTAATATAAAATATTAGGGGGTTAAACAACTTGAATAAGCATTAGATTATTAAATATTTGGTTACCTTAAGAAGCCTCTCCTTTTTTGTCTTATAGAGACCAAAATAAAGAAGAAACAATTCATAAAAGAAATTTGGTTCATTGATAAATCATGGATGACTTTTTGTAATCATGGAGCTTATTACAATGACATAATTTTTTATCTCCTTTAAACCTTCAATAATTTAGATGATAGCATAGACATGCTCTAACCAGTATATTTACTATAAAGTAGTAGGCATTAAAAATCAAACACTCCTCTATATCACTATCATTTATGTAGCTAACTTTGACTTTAAAATGAAAGTCCTATGGGAAGACCTTGCCAACACAGTCACCCAAGTTAACAATCCTTGGATAGTTGCAAGAGACTTCAATTGCATACTAAACAACTTAAAGGTCTAGAGTACTTTATACACCTATAAATAAAACAATATTAGTAGTGAAGAGCTATACAGATTAGCAAGAGATTATGAGCTGGAAGACTTAAGATGTACAGGGAACTTGTTTACTTGAAATAACAAATAGGAAGGAAACAATTTCATACAAAAAAATAAACGTAACAATTGCTTGGTGAATTCATCTTAGCTTTCTTGCTTCCCTAATAGTTTTGTAGATTTTAGAAATCCTCTAGTATTTGATCATACTCCAATTTATATTCAAATTAATCCTGCTTCCAACCTAATGACATCCCTCTTAAGGTTCTACAACTCACTCTTTACTAATCCTGAGTTTAATGAAGATATTTGTAAAGGATTAAAATTTAGGGCAAGTGGAACTGTTGGCTTCATACATATCGATAAACTAAAAGCCATTAAAGCATAACTGATCAAGCTCAATAAAGGCTCTTGTGATCTATTAGGGAAGGAGAAAGTTGATTCTTTGGAAGCATTAAGGTCTTACTAAGATCAACAGGCATTTCATCCCAATAATGAAAACTAGAAAAGTTCAAATAACTGGTTCCTTAAAAACATATGTTGAATCTCTTGAAAAAAAGTTACCACTAATTGCATTAGAAGTTTGGAAACCTTTTACTCAAAGAGGGGATCAAGAATGCCAAGTTTTTCCTTAGAATTATTCAAGGTAGAAGGAATAGAAATAGATTCATATCCTTTAACATGGAAGATGGTAGAACTATCTATGATCAAGAAAGCCTGAAAGAATATGCTTTTGCTCATTTTGAACAATTATTAGGGAAGAATATGCCATAATTTCAATTCTAAAAGACCTCTAAAACTAGTTAAAAAATTCTTTCACACTAGAACTTAAGGATGAGTAGTAAAGGTTTGATGAAATCAAAGAAATACTCTTCAACATGCACCTTAATAAGGTTCTGAGCCAAAATAGCTACAATGCCAAATTTGTTTTTAAGCAGTTGAGACATTGTTGAAGGATTAGTTCAAAATGTTGTGTTGAAATTCTTCTCACGTAGTTCTATCCTTCATAAGATTAATAAAACTTACTTATACTTGGTCCATAAGGTAAAAATTTCACTTGGATATTGCCTCTTGTACTGTGTTTTCCAAAATCATTGCAAAGATTCCAACTAATATATTGAAGAAGTTTCTACTTAAAATCATCATCCATAGCTAAATAGCTTTTGTACATGGTAGATATATTAAGGATAACATAATAAATTTTTAGAAACCATAAATCCATAAAATAAATTCATATTTGTGCCTTGAAAGTATATTTTAGAAAGTTTATGATCCTCTTGCATGGAACTTTATAATTTCAACCGTGTAGGCAATAGGATTTGATTTCTTGGAAAATTCACTCAATGGATTAAGACTTGCATCACTACTGTCTCTTTCTTAACACCTATTAATGGTGAGATAATTATAGTCTTAAAACCTATAAAAGGAATTAGGTAGGTCGATCTACTTGACCTTGCCTTTTTGTGATAGATATAGAGGTTTTAAACAGACATACAAAGCTAAACATGACCAAAGAACTAAAATTCAAGTATAACCAAAAGTAGTAAATTTGGAATCTTTAGTCTTTCTTTTGAGGATGATTTAGTCCTTCTATATGGCTTTATCTCCAAGTCGACCAACCTTTTACTTAATATCCTATAGAAATTCACAGAAATGTCTTAACGTATTTTTAACCCTAGACAGAGTTCCTTCTTCCTGCCCAAAGATTCTCTTTCAAATATTGGTTCTATAGCTTTAAAGTTTCCCCATGCAAACTCTAGTACTTATTTGTGCCTATATCTAATAGGAAACTCACATTATTAGATTTCTATATCCTTATTGAATTCATTTATAAGAAGCCCAATAATTGGTCTAGTAAGTTGCTCCCCTATGGAGGTAGACTACAATTTATAATTTTAGTGTTGTCAAGCCTCTAAATATATTAGTGCTCTCATTTGAGTATTCCCAAGGAAATTGTGAAAACCATTAATACAATGACAAGGATCTTCCTTTGGAGTAGTGCAAATAATGTTAAGAAGGCTCAAATCAATTAGATTGAGGTGTGCCATTAAAAGAAATTTAAAGGGCTAGGTATCCCCTCTACAAAGATTGTTATTAAAATCTTGATCTTCAAGAGGTAATAAAGATTATGCACCGACAAGGAAATTCTAAAGTTTAAATGGGAGTATAACTACTTTGTAAATGGGTCTAGTATATGGAGCATTCAAGCTAACCCTGCGTCCTTTTGGATCATAAAGCAAATTCTTAAATGCAATGTTGGTTAACTTCAAACATATAATTGAGGATGAGAACAACACATTCTTCTGGCATAATTATTGACATGAACTTGGTTCCTTCTACAAGCTCAGTGAGTTTCCCACTCTAGAGGCTATCATTCCTCCTATCACTAAAAAGTTCATTAATGATAAATCATGGTGTTTGCCTGCACATACTAATAGAGGCTTCCAAAATATATTGAACAGATTTCCTAGCTATCTACTAAATTCTAAATCTCCTAGTATCATTTATTTGTAACCAAATAAGAGTAAACATTTTACTATTAGGTTGTGTACAAACTTCCTTCTTGTACCTTAAACTAAACTAGACTAGATTCACATGGTATGTGAAATTTACATTGATCCCTCAAATGCTTTCATAATGTAGTTGACAACAAAAAAAAGGTTAGAAACCAAAGATACTTTTAAGTTGATAACAAGGCTTGTGAAGCATGTAGAAATGGTGAATACAAGTTCAGATCATCTTTTTTTAAATTATAATTACTCATATCATTTGCGAAAGATAACTCTTGCATTGAGTGACTTGAATTGTAGACATAATAATAGGTCTGACATAACTACCTTGGCATATAAGCTGCATTTCTCAAACAAAGCTAACAGGAAACTATTCTACTTGGATTTTATTGCTAAAATTTATAAAACTTGTTACAAAAGGAATAGGAAGCCATTTGGTCCTGGAGACATTAGAAAGGAATTGATAGCTCAAAGATGCATTAATAAAATACGTGAATTTACCGTGGTTAGGAACATAACTAGCAAGATAAGTATTAAACTTCTAAACAAATGAAAACTTTAGTCCTTTTTGCATTACCTTATGCCGGGTATTAAATGCTTATACTTGTCGTGTAGAGAAGGGATTCTAGTTATTTTCCTTGCAAGCTCTAGTTTGGTTTACTGTCAATGTAGTCTTGATTATTTCTGAATTCGGTGTAGCTCTATTAGCAAGACATTTCGCTAAACTTTACTTATTCAAATTTTTTACTTTTTCAAAAAATTAAATTTAAAACAATATAAATTACTATTTGTTAAATTTGATACATCTTTTTGGAAAGATAATCTTAACTTTGATACTTATAAATGAAATGTTATGATAATTTTATTTAGGAGTTATTTGAAAGACTTAATTTTATATAATAAAAATAGAAATGTTTAAATAAAAAATAACAAAATAGAGGTTTTATAATAATCTAATATCATTATAAATCCTTAAAAAATTTATAAAGATTACCAAATATTATTCTCGGTATGTGCCATTGGTTAGGAAATGCAAATAAAACTATAACATATACAATATATGTGTGATATTTTTTAATAAAATAAACCACAATATGAATGAAATAATTTAGAAGCAATTCTAACCTTGTAAAATGTCATACTTAAGTAGCAAGGTTGAAGTGCCATAAATAATCACCATCGGTTAACATTGTTCATCGTCACATCTTAACCTAGAGTTAAATATGAAATAGGAGTGAAGAAATATTAGAACAAGAATTATAATGTTGTAGATATCAACAAAATAATTTATACATAGAAACATCAATGGTGTATCTATGTCGTCCAATTTAGGTTCCACCTTGAAAGGCATTTTGAGATGGCTTTCATGGATTCTAGTTGGACCCGACAATATGTTTAAGGGAGTGTTGATTGCATTGGAAATGGACTTCCCTTACCCACTTCATACTTTTAGTAAGGACTACAAAAATCATGTCTGTGTTCTTGTCAAAAAAGTTTGTTGTTCCTTCCATACCAAATTGTATATGCAAAGCAACTGAGTGAAAGTTTGATTGAGCCTTCTTAATGGGTTGAACATATACAAACAACCCCACTTAATAGTATTTTACCAAGTAGTACTATTACCATTGTATGTTTATAAGATTCATAGTTGTCCTCTAAATGTGGTAAGAGAAAGGAAATTTTAAGCTATTCCTATTATTGCCAAAAACAAAAAAATAAATAAAACTCCCTAAATGTGAAGGAAATAAAAGAACATAAATTACAACAAAAGAAATTAAAGCAAATAAACTATAAAAGAAAATAACAAAGATGGAAAGATGGGCAAAAGATATTTTCTAGATTTATGAATTACAATTAACCATCGAAATCCTAAAGATAATGTTATACCTAAGATGGTAGCCTATAGATATAAAGAAGCTCTTTTGTCCAAAGTTCCACTATTTTTAAATAAGTCCTATACGATAGAAAACTTTCCCCTATTCGTATGATAACCTAGAATAAGCTCTCTAGATTTAGTGGTATGAAAACATTAAGAACTAGGGATCGAATAACGAAGGCCATGATCTCACAAGCTCGAATCATTTAGCCTTTAGAATTAGAACTCTAGACTAATTGATTAAGTTTACCTATAAAATGAATTAAACTATCGTCACTTATGGATTTAGCTAATGACAACTACAGATCAAAAACTAAAACCTAACACTTAAACTATAAATTACACCTAGAATGGCCAATCCTATGACTTAATTCCTAATTCATAGCATTAGTTCTAAATTCTAATTCAACCCGAGAATAAATCACAATGCCCATTCAAATCCTAATCAATTCTCACAATTTATAGTGCTTTAATCCAGCAAATACTTAAAAACAAATAAATAGCAGTGAAAACATAAATAAACTAAAGTTCAACACTTAAACTACTTAATTTAAGGAAAGAGCATGAAAAACTAAGAAAAACCAAAGGGAAACGATAAAAACCAAAGGGTTGCCCAAATACGAGACAAAAAAACTCCTAGAAATCTACTCTAATCTTCTATTTATAACCCTCCTTTAAGGTTTAGAATGTTTAAAGAATGAAATGTCATTTTTTTCCTCTCTTTTTTCTTTTCATGGACATTCCATGACAATTCATTTATACTACAATGTCCCCCTAGCCAACCATTATTAAAGGACTTAGAACTCATCCATCAATGTCAGTTTCTGCTCCTTTAAATATGATTTATCACAACTACCGTTGATATCTTTACAAGACTCCTCTTATTGTTTTTGCTTTAATTCTTCACCAAACCTTCTCATTTCAACTTGTATTTGTGTCCTAAATCAATTATACATGTAAACTTAAAAAGAACACAAATCAAGCACTTAAACATCAAAACAGGGATGAAATGACATTGAAACTCATATGAAAATATTGTAAATTGCATCCCTATCAAGTACTCCTACACTTGAAATATTGCTTATCCTCAAGTAATGATGAAACATTTTTCTTAAGACAATCTTGATTAAAAATTAAAAACCAATAGGATACAATAGAATTCAACCAATGCCTTCAATTCGATTCACAAATTTCAACTCCATCATGATCAAAAAACAATGTTATCACATGCGATCCACAAAGTTAGTAAAGGTAACCCAATATGCATAATACCAAGTATTCCAGCTATTTTGCATAGCCATCACATCAGCTTAGTCAAGGATGTTAAAAATAATCAAAACATAGCACAAGTTAAACTTATAGCAATATTTTTTAGTTCACCTAGTCTTTTTACACAAGGACAAACACCTTGTCATGAATGACCTTGATTACTTAACTAGATGCTTCTTTTATCTAGTTTGAGATGCCATTTAACTTTTTGACACGAAGGTGAACACTTCCTCTTGAAAATTGATAGTTGTATTTTAGGATAGGTTTTCCTAAGTGTTTGGCATATGATTCTTGCCTTTTTAAGATAGAATTGACGTGCTTAGGACTTAGTTTGTTGTTCCTTTGTTTATTATGGTTTTTATTTTTGTTTCCTAAGTGTTTGGTAATGATTTTAAGGCATGATTTGATAATTATAGTGTAGGGGTTTAGCATATTTGCCTTTGAGATAGAACTAGAGACCAAGAGAAGAGAAGAAGACTAAAGAAAGGAAGCGGAAATTCCTACAATCGTGGGAATTGTTGACAAAAAGCCAAGCTTTGGACTGTTTTGAAGTGTCTTGACTTACATAAGGGCACAAAGCCCTAGGCCGATAGATACATGAGCAAAAACATTCCTTAAAGGGCTAAAAACAAGTTTAGAGGCTTAAAGAGGTGGAGAATTAAGATCAAATATCATATTTTGGCAAGAAAACCTCAATTGTAGATTTTACAGATTAAGAGAAGGAAGAGACGATTATTTTCAACATCTAGTTTATTGTTCTCTCTTCTCTTTTATTATCTTGCATATGGATACTATATTAGTTGAGTGTGTTTTGGACATTATAAGTGGCTAAACTATATTACTGAGATTGCTTTTGAACTAGCTTGTTGAACTTTATTTTTCTTGTTTGAATGAATGGATGCTTAAGATAATTATTGTGCTTAAACCTTGTAAAATATTGAGAAATTGAACTAGGTAACTTGTCTTAGGGTGTAAAATGAGAATTAGATTAGGGAGAGATCTTCATTACATAATTGATTACCCCAAGATTACTTCACCACTAGTTAAATTTATAAGACTAGTTTTATAAATTGAGAGATTGCAAGACTAATCCTATTTAATTTGGTTAAGGACATGTGATTACACCTTGAAAAATGGTGGCTGAAGCAACAGGTTATCGTAGGTTAAGCAAGAATCAATCAACAAGATAGGGGGGACATAAACTAGGGATTAAAGTAATTCCCAATCTTTAATCTTAGATTCAAAAGTTCCTACACATTGCTCTTCTAATATTTAAATTTTAAAATTTCTTATTTAGTTTACTTTTAATATTTTTTTCTTTAATTTGTACCTTAAACAAAGTTTAACTTGAATTAAGCGGTGACTAAATCCAATCCCTGTGAGATGATTTCCACTAATGCTACAAGTTACGATTCGTGCACTTACAATATTAGCATAAAACAAGTTCTTAGTTAGATTGGCTGGCTATCAATAAGTTTTTAGCTTGTTATTGGAGATTGGTAGTTTTAGCATCTTGTTTAATTTGGATTATTTTTATTTAATGGTTTTTGATACATTTCCTTATGTATTTGCAAGTGCATGAATACAAGGAGTACATGAAGGTACAACGAATTAATTATGGAAGAATTGTTAGACATCACCAAATAAGAGAGGAAGTTGCGAAGAGCTAAGCACCAAGATACTTTACAAAGAACTATGGCAGAAGAAGGAGATCAAGTAGGTGCCCAAAGTACATTAATGGACTTCATAAGGTTGGAGTTTATTGCTAACCAATAAGGGATTGTAAGGCCTCTAGTGCAAGAGAACAACTTTGAGATTAAGATAGCTTTGCTTAACCTGCTTCAATCGAATGTCCAATTATATGGTTAAATAAATGATGACTGTAATGCACATCTCACAAACTCTTTGGAGATTTATGAAAAATTTCAATATAATGGATTATTTGAAGATGCGGTGAAGATGGGATTGTTTCCCTTCATATTGAAAGATAAAGCTAAGGCATGGTTGAACTCTCTCTTCCTTGAACTGATTACTACTTGGTAGCAACTTGCACAATTATTGGTCACTAAGTAATTTTCACTGAACAAGACCATAAGGATCTTCAAGGAAATCACAAACTTTCAACAAAGTGATTGGGAATCATTATATGACGATTGGGAGATCTTTAAGGATTTTTCCGACACCATAACTTATCGAGGGAGTTCCTTTTATAGACTTTCTACAAGAGGATTAACAAAAGTACAAGAGGAACAATTGATGTAGTGGCTGAAGGTTCTTTGATGAGGAAAAGCATTGATCTAATCGATGACCTCTTAGAAGAGATGGAAAAAAACAGTTTTTTATGGTCGAATGAAAGAAGTAAGTAAGGTTCTAAGGAGAAAAAAGGAATGATTTCATTTGAATTGGTGACAGCCCTCTAAGCCCAAATTTTGGCTCTCACCAAGCAATTGAGCAACATGCAAGGAGTTTCCTCGACTTCAGTAAAGGCCATGTAAGTTTGATGTGAACTATTTGGGCAATATAGTCATGACACGACTAATTATTTTCTGATGAAGACTATTTAAACTAAATAAGTCAAATACAAGGGGCAATAGTAAAGAGGTAATAATATCTATTCCAGTACTTATAATTTAAGGTGGAAAAGCCACCTAAATTTTTCTTATAATACTAATAATGAAGGAGAAAATGCGAGAGCACAAGGCCCCCTAGTTTCCAATAAGTTTAACTTAGATCTTTGAAGAACAAAATGGGAATGTTGATTGATTTCTTTGGATCTAAGTTCGCAATTCAAGAAGGTAGCCAAAAGAGGATGTTTGTAAGCTAAGAGGAGAGTTAGAAGAGGATAAAGGCAAAATTTAACCAAATCATGAAGAATCATGCATCTTCCATCCACAACTTGGAAGTTCATATAAATTAACTCGCCAATGCTTTGTCTTCTAGAAGTTTAGGAAGCCTTCTAAGTAACACAGAGGCTAACTCAAGGGAACAACTAAATGCCATCAAGATTATAACGACAAATGAACTAGAGAATCTATATAACATGGTTAAGGATGCAAGGAAGAAAAACCAAGAGGAAGAAGATGAAGCCCTATGTGTCACCACCAATGGACAAACCAAAGATCCCTTATCCCCAAATGCTTTATCAAAACCGAATGGATATGTAATTTGACACGTTCTTAGAGACAATGGAGAAGTTATAACTCCATTTCTTATTTATAGAGTCAATAAAAACTATGCCCAAGTACGTGAAGCCTTTAAAGGATATCCTAACTAACAAAATTACTTGAAAAGACAACCAAATAGTGGCATTGACATTAACAAGGAGTTGTAACTCAATCATCACTAGTAACTTGCCATCCAAGATATAAGATGTAGGGAGTTTAAACATACCTTGTGCTTTGGTAACTTGGAATTCTCTAAATGTTTGTGTGATTTACTTGCAAGTATTAACTTCATACCTTTCTTTATTTTTAGAGAATTAAGGGTAGGTAATGTCAAGTCAATCACCATGCTTTTCCAGTTGGCAAACTAATCCATAAAGATGTTATTTGGAGTTATGGAAGACATTCCAATAAAAATGGACAAGTTTTTCATTTTAGTGGATTTTTTTATGCTTGATTTTGAGGAAGATGGGAGTTTTCCATTGATTTTTGGTTGATCTTTCATGAACACTAAAATAGTGTTGATAGATGTCCATAATGGTAAATGACTCCTTCATATTACCGATGAGCAAGTAACATTTGGCATGAGTAGGAAGTTGAAAATTTCAGTGGAAAGAAGTGCTTGCATAAAGATTGAGGTAGTTAATGAGTGTGGAATGAAACATGAGATGAAGCATGAGGGAACGGTCAAATTACAAAATGATAAAGGAAGTAAGAAGGAGGAGGAGTTGGGTAAGAATTTAACACAAGAACCTTCAGGAAAATCAAATGTCCCTATTCCTTTCTCTTTAGTGCAACCACCTGTGCTGAAGTTACCATCCTTACTTCCACATTTGGGGTATGCTTTCTTAAGTATGGGCAAAACACTACCCATGGTTATTTCTAACAAATTAACTTTTAGCCAAGAGAAAAAGGTAGTTAAGGTGAGAAAAAAGAGGTTTAAAACAGGGTTGAAATTGTGTCCTTGTAAACTAAAAACTAGGCTAAGAGGGAAGTAATTTCTTTCCTTTCATTCACTTATCCACGATTGAATTGAGTTTGGTCAAGCTAATGACCTTAAAATAGCATATTTGATTTTCATTCACTTATCCTTGTAAAATTATGTGTTATTTTTACTTTTATTTAATTATGTTTATTTGGTTTTGATTTGGTATTGAATTGATTTCCATTTAATCTCTCAATGTTTAAGTGCTCATTGATATGCTTCAAGGTTGCTTGAAGGTTAGGTATTAATGCTTAGTTAGGAGGAGGATCAAGAGATTAAGAAGGAGGGCATGCTACTGTACACAAAACCCATGATCATTGGAATTCCTACGATCATGAAGGTTTGATGCTAGACAAAATTCACATGATCAACGGAATCAGATGTCGAGTCACTTACAACCCTTTTCTTATTCCTTCTATTTAATTCTTTAATGTTCTCTCTCTCTCAAACACACCTCCTACTCCTAAAATCTCTCAAAATTACTCACTTTTTCACGAAATTTCTATGACTTCAATAAGTTTTCCATCAATTCCATCTTATTTTACATCACCCATTCATAAATCACAAGTTTTGTGCAATTTTAACGTTCTTTCTTTTTCTTTTCTTGGCATATTTCTATCTCAAATGTCTATATGAAAGGAAAAGGCTATAAAAATGAAATAGGAAGTCTCTGAGGAAGGTCTACATAACATTGCAAAGAATTTCGAGCTCCATACCCCTTTTTCCCGGAAGAAGGAGGTAATAGTTCCCGTGATTTTATCAATAGGGTATTAATTTCTACTAGATACTTTGATTTTGAACTCTTAAATCATCTAAGACTACAGGAAGGTTGAACACTTGGCTATGAATGTTCGTTGGGGTTGATTTATTCCCGATGACTTTGTGATTTATCCTAACTTGACTTCAGAATTTTTCACCACAGTTCGCTACAATACCAATATGGACACATTTTGGTTTCATCTAAATCATCAAGTTTATAAGTTAGATTTTACAATGATGCATTATTTATTTAAAATTTCCAACACGAAGTTACTTTACCACCATAATGAGTTTGATGTGAACAAATATTAGAAACAACTTACTGGTGAATCTAAATTCGATTATAGGAATGCAATCAACACATTAATTTTAAGCATCGAGCACTTATTACTTGAAAAACTTTTTAGCTTAACTATTTTTTTAAAAATGGAAAGTAACAAGTGTTCAGCTAAAGTCCCCGTACCAATGCCTTCACCACCAAATTTCGTATAAGAATTCTCACTCCTTATCTCCTTTGTTAATATTGAATTTTGAATTTAGTTTATTTATTTAATAGTTTTGCATATTGTTTCGTATTTTGCTTAGTTTGTGTTTTCATCTTCACATTAAGGACAATGTATTATCCAGGTGCGGGGAGGTGGCATTTACATGTTATTCTTGGCCATGTCATTTAGAATGCATGTTATAGGCCCTTACATTTGAGTCATTGTGATTTGTATTTTTCCAAGAAATTCTATCATTGTAGTTGAAATGAGAACGAGTTGTGTATTCAATTTTGAATTAGGCTATTTGAATATAAGGTGAACCATGTTAATTGATTGAAGTACTTCATTTCATAAACTTGGTTAGAAATTGATACTTCAGTGATTAGGAAATGTGTGAAAACATGATGGATTTTGATATGGGCATATGTGAAGGATTGATCCTATATGACTCTATTTTAAAGTCATTTCATTTTCTTTATTGTGTGTGATACTACCATAAGGGATAACCTTTAGAACTTGCTCTAAACAGGTTTGACACTACCAGATACATATTATTTGGAAAGGATTAAGGCCTTCTTTGCTATCAACACTTCGGCTTAAATGAACCACACGATTAATTGTCCATGATAACCCCTTTTTGAGCCTTTATCCCTTCTTATTTCTAAAATAATCAACTTATGTTAAACTCAAAACCCATTAGCCTTACCTAATCACAATTCAAATGAAGTGCTAAGTGAACATTTGATATCTATAATATTGGACTTTTGATTTATAGTTTATTTTGAGATGATTTGAGAGGTACCTCTACTCATTGTTATGTATGTATTTACTATTATTGTCCCCTTGTTTTCTAATAAAAAAGACAAAAAAAAAGAAAAAATAACAAATAGAGGAAAAGGAAAAAAAAAGACCAAATAAGACAGCAATAGTTAGTGATGAGTAGTTAGTTGTATTCTTATAAATATCTCAGAATTTATATTTAGTTGTTCCTTTACACTTAGTGCTTTATGAACTTGTGAGAAACTCTTTAACCTTTTTTGACTCAACTTAACCTAAGTCCCATTACAACTATGAATGAAAGACCTTTTGATCCATGATAGCATATAATCTATTTGGAAAAAAACTAGTGTGATTGCAAGTCTATGGTAGTGTGGCATCTTAGAGAGAGTTTTAAGTGAAACACCAACCCTTAAACACCCAAGTGAAATTAGTCAACACTGTGAGGAAAATCTGTAACACACCACTACCATAGGACATATGCTCGACATTCTTCAGAATGTCTAAGAACATACCCTATAAGAATGCCATGGTAGAGTAGTCACATACACATCATATGGCATTATAAAGAATATAAGTATTTAAAATGTCAACATATTTGATTTCATAATCACAACATGTTTACACTGTCATTTCATTACAAACCAACCATATTTTACAAACCAAAAACAATTTATGATCACATTATTTTATACAGCATATATCTATGCTCCTCAGATGACACATTACTAAACCTTTGATCCATATCTTGGATCCAAAATGGATATTACTACACTTTAACTAGATTTCTTTACAAGAAAGGTCTCCTTTCAGTACCTAAAAAAAA
>JAOXYD010244763.1:0-16827 GCA_028565735.1 Pinacopodium congolense
GTTTAAAGAAGTTTAATTCCGCAAAAGTTTTTAAACACCCAATTCACCCCCCCTCTTGGGTGCCATAGGGCTAACAGAAACAACAGGACTTCTATAGAGGTCGTATATGTCTAAGAAATTTCTTAAATGATCATTAGGATTTTCTGAGGATGAACCACTAAACTGAGAAGACCTTATCAATGAAATGACTACATGTGGAATTTTAAAATAACCTGAGTCTATACTAGACCTAACAATTCTAGACTTAGGACCACTCCTAATTTGCATAGTTAATTCCAATATAGTTGGTTCTTTATGAGGTTTGACATTAAACTGCTTATAATGTTCCATTTATTGACTAACTCGATTCTGACTAAACTTATAGGCATGATAATCACAAGCTAAGAACCAAGCTAAAGGCAACAAGAAACAAACTAAAACAAATGAAAAAAAACCAAAAAAAAAAAGGACATAATAAAGAAAAATAAAAGCAAACACACTATAAACAATATTTACACGCTAGAGAAATTTACGCCAATATTTTCCTAATATCACAACTATTTTCCCCGGCAATGGCCAAAAACTTGCTGAGTTGATTTGGTATCACTAATTATCCTCAAATTAATCAATAAATTCACATGCAATTTCAATTTAAATCTAAATTAATATAACGGCAGCGTACCAGTCATAAGTAATAAAGTAGAGCACATTTAAGACTCTAGAATGTCGAACCCACAGAGAATTGATTGTATGACTACTAAGGCAATTAAATTACAATTATCTAAGGAAACCAAGGCTTAAAACTAAGGGGTTAGATTGACTCAAGACACTAAAAACAAACAAAAAAACTTCCAACTTTGTAATTGAACTCCAAATTGTCTAAAGATTACCAATTGATTAAATGGTTAAGGACTAGGTTTAAATGACTCAAGTGACTTATGAAATAAACTGGAATCTTTAATCTAGGGTTTTCACTAACTCAAAACATAGCTATGGTTCAGTCTATTTATTTTCTTTAACCATCCTAAATTAATCTTTGTTTATTTCATAAATTACGATTAAAGTTCAAGAAGTTCTAATCCTAAAGTCCATTTAAGATTAGTGCCCTTATGATAACCAAGGTAGATTTATTTGATATAAGTATTAAACTATGTTGTTTACTGAATTTTCCAATGATTAAAGTAGAAATTATCAGATCTTTAACCATCTTAAATCATATTCTAAGTGGCCAACTCAAAATAAGCATTGTGATCTCAAATAAACAAAGATTATCATCTAATTTTATGTTAAACATGCACTCAAGACATTATATAACATGTCTAAGTTAGAATTAAGCTTTAAACATCACAAATGAATAAGAAAAATCAGATCTAATCAAAACAACACAAGTTCTTGCCATATATATGGATAAAGGAGTATAAAACAAGAGATTTAATGTTTAGAAAGCATCAAGTGATGATACAAACTGATAGACATCCTCCCAACATGTCTATGAACTCCTTTGAATCCTTAAAACAACATGGAATTACAATATACAAAGGCTGGAAAAGAAAAAGAAAAGAAAAACCTAAAAACTAAGGAAAGAAGAAGAGAATATGATTTTAATTTGAATTCTCCCTTAAAATTTGACCTAATTGGTGAAAAAATAGTCTTTAAGTCTTCTTATATATGTTGGCTGCAAGTAGGGACAAGTAGGAGCAAGTTACAACAAATGGAGAGCATGTTGCAACTAAAAATTGCGTGAAAGTTACTAAAACGACGTTTAACTGGAGTAAAACGACGGGTTATAAAGGAACCGTTTAAGTCTATGTCTTTGAGAGTTAAATGGCAGGCTGTGCAGCAAAACGACAGTCTGCTGAGGGTGTCATTTAACTCCTAAAATTAGACTTTTTGCTGCATTTTCTTGAATTTTCTTAGAGAATTGACTTCCATCTACATTGTACATCATTTATAAACATAATTAAGCAACTTAGCAATAAAATGGAAGCAATGTGCCTTAAAACTGGATTAAATTCATATGAAAATACATTAAAACCAAAACCTAATAGCTAGTGAGGAATCTTGAACATTAGAACTCCTCATGAAAGATTTGGAAAAAGGAAACTCTTAGTCATTGAAAATAATGTGACGTGAGATAACAAATTTCTTAGATTCAAGATTAAGACAACAGAAACCTTTATGAATTTTTCCATATCTCATGAAAACACACTATTTGGAATAAGGTGCTAATTTATGTTGAGCATATGGCCATAACCAAGGAATTTGTTTAGAAAGAGTTTGATATGGATTAGAATAAGAAGAATAGTGTAGGAAACCAATTTATTATGCAAATTGCAGTATCAAAAGCATAAATCTAGTAATATGTGGGAATGGAGGAATGTTGAAGTAAAGCTAAGCCAGTCTCTATAATATGTGGGTGTTCTCTTTTCGCACATCCATTTTATTTTAGGGTTTTAAGATAAAGGTTTCATTGATTTATTTCATTTTCAAGTAAATATGATTATAAGGCTTGATATTCCCATCCTCAATCAGCATGAAAACTTTTTATTTGATAATCATAAAAATTTTCAGCAATATAACGAAACTTGATAAAAAAATTAAACATTTCATAATTATAATTAATAAAATAAATCCAACAATATTAAAATAATAATCATAGAACAGTGCATAATATTAGTTGCCATCCATCGAATTAACAAAAGATAGACCCCAAAATCAGAACAAATTAAATCAAGTGGACTTTGTGCTTTGAAATAGGAGAATAACAAAGGTGACTTATGACTCTTATTGGCACTACAAATATGATAAAAGACTCGATTTATTAGGAGAAATAAAAGGAATTTTATTTTACTGAAGATCTTGTCGAAATATTTAATAATTTGCATGTCTCAAATTTAAATGCCATAGCTCTAGAGTGCAAGTCATTGTAGTAGTTAGACTACAAGGCTATTGAATGGGTTATAAGAGCATAGAATATAGACCATTATCATTTTGGCCTAAATGAAGGAGCTCCTTCATGTGGATATCCTTAAACATGAAACAATCAGGACAGAATTAATGGAAACGTTATTAACATTAGTAAAAGCAAAAACAGATAATAAATTCTAATAAGAAGAAGGAACACATAAAACATTATGAAGCTTAAAAGAATTGTTTAAAGATTAATAAAAGGATGAATCACTATGAGAGATAGCAAAAATTTACCATTGCCATGTTTGAAAACTTCAAGAATATGATACTCATTACGAATGGTAAGATTTTCTAAATTAGGAGTACAATTGTGAGTTGTGCAAGTGTATGTGATCTAATATTGAAGTTGTGTAGTTAATGTTACAAGATTGGAAGTTAGTTTGACTTGGTTTAAGTTTTGTTGTTGTTCGTTAGTAGCTCTATGATTTGGTGAGGGACATTATCTAGAGATATGACCAAACTCCTTCTATTATGACACTGAATATTGTCCACCGAATTGCCAATTATGTAGGAATTATGAGAAAACTCTTATGGAGACTGAAACTTTCCATCGAAAAAAGGTACCAACATGTGAATGTCCTTTACCATGTGTCATCCCTTGATTTCTTCCTCTGACATAAAATGAATATCCTCTGATGTTTGAATTCACATAGTGAGGTTATATAAGTGGCTTTGCATCTATTTCAGTAATAAGTTTCTCCTCTGGACTAAGTAATAATCCATATAAATCATAAAAAGAAACTGCATTTAAATGGTTTTCAAGAGACTGAACGAAGGGTCTATATGTAGGACCCAAGCCATTAGTAACAACTAAAACCAAATCATCCTCCATGATAGGATTGTTAAGTGCTACCAACGGATCAAACATTCCTTTTGCTTGTTGAGTATACTAAGAAATGGATTCATTATATTCCTTTGTTAGCTTAAAAGCATTTTTCTTTGTGATGAGAAGCTATCGTCGCCTCACTAAATAATAAAATACATAACCTAAACTAATTATGTATCTAGGGAAAGTTAGAGTTGATCCCACAAAGAACTGGTTGCGTTTAGAAGCTATTCTTAAGGTTACAAAGACAATTAACGAACACAAAACAGATAAATAAAAACACATAAAAGAAATAAATAGACGACAATAAAAGAATGTTGGGCAGAAGATATACTGTGAATTTCAAACTAATAATTAATCTTTGAAATAAATAAATTTAGATTGGTTTAAAATGCTAGCCTATAAATTTGAACAAGCTCTCAAATCCTATGTTCCAGCAATTTTAGATAAGTACTATATGATAGAAAACTTACTCCTAACCACACGATAACCTAGAACAAGCCTTCTAGATTTAAGCGATAGCATTAACACATTAGGGAATGACTAACCTAAGCCATAGTCACACAAGTTCAGGCTATATAACTTAGAGAATTGGAATATTAGGCTAAATTTATTAAGTTCATTATCAAATTCAATTAACCTATTGCTATTTACGGTATTGGCTATAGATGATTACGTATCACAAGCCTTTACCTAGCAATCGAATTAGAAATTATACATAGAATGCCTAATCCTAAGAATTAATTCCTAATTCATGTTATTTAACTAGAATTCTACTTCAATCCTAACCTAAATCAAAAAGCCCAATTAATTCCTAATCAATTCTCACAATTATTCATCCAAAATTCCATCAATATCTTCCAACCCAAATACAACTTATCCTAACATCACAAAATTAATTAAAAAAAATAAACTAACAATAAACATAATAGAAAGAATAAATATAGAGTTGAAAAATAAAAATAAACACAATTATATTAATAAAAACTACAAGATTCAATACAATATTCAAGAATAAACTTATCATAAATGAAATCATAACCAACAAAACACCAAAAACAAGAAGTATTAAAAGCTTAGAACAAGAAATAAGGAGTGCAACAAAGTAATAGACAAGAAAATAAAGAAAAAGAGCTAAAAAAAACCTAGAATAAAATGAATAAAAAACTAAGAGGACGACAGCTAGAGAGGAAGAGAAAAAAATGAAGCTATGGATGTCCCCTCCTTTAAAAAATATAATAGTCATCCTTATATACATGAGGCTTTTGGTAGAGCTACATTCTTTTTGTTTTTTGGGTGTGCTGCCACATGTCCCTCCTTAAAGCCAAGCCTTTTGTTTTCTTCCTCACCTAAGACACGTGTGTCCAACTTAAAAGCTCACTCCTTAATCACTTGATTATGTCATTTGGTGAATTGGAAAGCTTAAAATGTTTTGCTCTTTCAATTTCTTAGAAAGCTTAAAGCTTTCAAGCTTTAAAGTTTTTTTTTGTCTTATAAGAAGATGACACTTATCATCCACTAAAAAAAGGAATGGCTTGCCTATTACAACATTTCTTCATATTCCTGACTCACATTTTCTCCTGTATAAAAGTTTAAGGCTTGAAAGCATGGACACATGTCCTCCCAAGCAAACAAGGCTCCTCTCTTCTTGTCTTTTGTGCTCCTTCACCAAAATGATGCTTTTTTTTCTTTTTCCGTTTTGGCTTTGAACGAATTTTCTCCTGGAATCTCAAGCTCAGCCTTTGTCTTTTGGGTGCCTTGGGAAGTGTGTTTTTACAAGTTTTGCAAGCTTCCTCCTTACTTCTTTACAACATTGTTTTTGCTCCTTTGATTTTCCTTTTTTTCCCCATAATTGAAGTAATTTTCAACTTTTTCTCCATAATTCATAAAAGGGTAACCTATTCATTCAATAAAAAATAACACAAATTAAGCATTTTTAAACATATAATAGGAATGAAATTAAGTGAATTTACATCTAAAATATGATAAATTCATTCATATCACCTTGATAATTCATACCTATGCCTTGGAACCTAAAGCATAAGTATTGGCTAATTTTTTCCATGTCACATGGGAGCTAAAAACACCAACAACTTAAGGAAAAAAGTTCTTATTGATAGAGCTAATGATCCAGCTAAGACCTAATTGGTCTTGTTTAAACCAATTAAGATAAGCAGGGTTTAGTTTATCATTAATTTACTGAGGTGATGTCTTGTAGGTGCCATTAATAGATTTTGCTAAATCATAGTTATGTAAAAGAGGTAGAAATTGGGCCTTCCAAATGAGATAATTGGTAGATTTTAGATGACTGATGTGTAGTCTTTGGAAGAGCTAAGATATTAGAAGCAATCAAATAAGAAGAAGACACAAGGGTTCCCTTAGTTGACATTATTGCTTCTTAGGTTCTTTGACACCGTGTCAAGAATATTTGGAAAGGCTATTTATATCTATTCACGTTGAGAACAAGGTACATATATATAGTTTACAAACTATAGGATAGTATGTATAATATCTATTTAAACTGTAGGATAGACATCAATCTAGATACATAATACATAAAAACCAAATAATAATTGCAATAACAGATTTTGAACTCTTCTTATCCTTATCACATAAAACAAATCCCAGAGTAAAATATTGATTGAACGTTTAATGCAATATCTGTAATTTTTTCATCAATATCATTGTTGCCTTCAAACATAAAATTTAAAAATAGAAGGATCTTTCCCAATCCTATTACTAGGATAAGGAGTGATGTGACTAGATTTTTAATATGAATTGCTAATAAGGTTGCTTTACCTAAATTTAGTAAAGTAACATAAGGAACCATTTAATAAAAAAAGCCTTAGGATTAATTCCTAAACTACATAGGTAATGATCACCATGCTATTTGAAGTAAATAATATAAGCCTACAGATCATGGTAATTCATCCCGCGAGGCTATCATATGATGGGTTTTGAACTCTTTCTGTTGAACTAAGAATGTTTCAATTATGTGTTTTGATGATAACAAAACATATTTGATACTAATGTTTGAATTTTTGGTGCATTAGAAAGATAGGTAAATGCAATTTATGAAATGACATATGTTAGAGCCTAAGGTAGAAGAGCCTTTATGAAGAAAATAAAGAATGGAATAAGCACTGAAGAGTTAAAATAAAGATTAAGAAAGAAGATCAAGTTTGGATAGGTTTAGAAAAGTGTATTAGAATGTAAGCTTCATAAACTTGATCTTTATCAATACTTGAATATGAGCGCATATTTGCATGTCATACTTGCATAAATATTTGTATTTAGGATTTGAATTGTGGATTTAGTACTTAATTGAATTTGTCTATGCATTGGTCTGTTAGTAATTAGTTTAGAATGTCATATTAATATAAAATTACATAACCAAGAGGTAATGTGATGATTTATATTCAAGTATATCTCTTAATGTGTCTAAAGGTTTTAAAATGATGTTTATACATAATTGAATTTGTTTAAATCTAATCAATATGTTAATTTTAGTTTATGGAAGGTTTAGAAAATGTTTGAAAGGTTTTTAAGTTGTTTAAAAATGAAAATGTTTTTATAAATAAGTCAACTTTTGGTTTTAAAGATTGAACTATTTTCATCATTCATATAGCCTTGAATTATGTCTTTAAACTTGTTTCAAGTTATATATGATGTTGGAAAAGTTTGGAGTGTTTTGAATTTGAATTCAACCATTTTTATGCATTTATGGGAGTTAAACGTTGGTTATAAACAAACCTTCGTTTAAGTCTAGCAAATCCCCATTTAAGTCTCTGACAAAATAATGGCTAGTTTTCTAGTTTGAGCTACTTTCAATTTTTAACAACTTTTAGCAAACTGTCATTTAAGTCTAGCAAACCCCTATTTAAGTCCTTAACAGAATAATGACTAGTTTTCTAAGTTGAGTTACTTCAAATTTTAACAAGTTTTTAATCCTCTAACAACTATCTCTGAAATCCAATGGCTCCAATCCTTTCTTAACGCTATAAATTAATGTTCTAGAGCTTCTGTAACAATCTTAATGCCATTTTTATCAAAGATTTGAGATAAAAAAGAGAGATACACTAAAGTTGTCTTATTTTCTTACCGCTCTTTCTTCAATATAAGATTTATTGATTTAAAGCCATTTTTTATGCTACAAAATTTATGTTTTCATTTTTTTAATATACCCACGAGTTTCTTTGAACTTCATAGATCATACATTTGAATTTTTGAGTGTTTATTTATTTTATTTCAAGCTCACAAAGGCACATACACTCAAGCTGTCTCTATTTTTATTCCATTTATATAATCTTCGATTTTGAGTTTGTAACTCTATTTTTAGTGCTTTAAAATCATCATTTAAATTTTTTTCTAAGATTTGAAGAATGAAGTGCAACTTTCATTTCAAATTTTAAGCACTTATAAGGTTGATTTAAGCTATAAATATATCAATTGCTCTAAATTGTCCAGTTTTGTTTTTTTAAATATTCATACTTATCTTTGGCCATTTAAATATGAATTTTATGCTTCAAAATTGCTCTAATTGGTTGTTGTTGTGCTTTTTTAAATCTTTCAATAACTTATTTGACTTGTTTTTAGGCTAGAATCATTTGTTTATAGCGTTGCTGGATCGTTAACAGTGCATATTTGACAGCTTTTGTATGTTCTTGTTTTGTTTTTGATTCAGTTCATCTATTTCATGATCTAGTTTCATTTTTATTATTGAAATCTATTATTAAGTGATAGATTAAGGTTCCAATAGGTTGTTTGTATTGAGTTTAATTTTTTAGTGAATTAAAATTTTTGATTTTTTAGTTGGAACTTAAGTGTTGTAGAATTTGATAGCTTTCATATTCAAGTGTTCAATTTGTTTGTTGAATGCATTAAACTCATTTTTGTTGCATCAATTTGATTGTGTACGATCTATTAAGAAGTTAAGAGGCTTTCCATATTGATTAATTGCCTCTAAAAGTTATAGAAATTTTTTTATTAAGTGTGCTTCATTGATACACCATTAAGGAGTTTTATAGTTACTTTATTGGGGATTTTTTTGTGTTAATTAATGATTGTGATATAGGCATCTTTGTTTTAAAAATAAATTTTATGGGTTTCTATTCATCTAGGTTAAGGAATATTTTAATTGTGTTAATTATTGAATATGAATTGGATTGTTTTATACTATTGAGTGAGTATTAAGGAATGCATAAGCATAAGCATGACATTGATTGCATTTGAGACCTTATCTTACCTTATTTTTTATCAAAGTTTTATTGAACTATATAAGCTTGTGTTGAGGCTCAAGAGAGCTTAATTTAGGGTTTGTTTTTATGAGCTAAAATTTGAGAATTTTGATTGTGTGCAAAGGGTTTCTCTTCACCCATTTAAAAAAAGATTTTAAAGGTTACTTTTTACCCATTATTGTTGGGTTCCTCTTGACTCGTGTGAATTAAGATTGTATTAGGTTCCTTTTGACCCTTGACAAATAAGATTATATGGGTTCCTCTTGACCCTTGTAAATAAGATTGTTGTAAGGGATACTCTTCACCCTAAGTAAGATAGGTTTTAGTGAAATTTCCAATAAGTAGTTGGAGAGAAGATGTTACCTATCTTTGGGGTAGGTGAACCTTTATAAATATTGGTGTTCCTCTCTTTCTCCATCCTTTTTATATTTAAGCAATTGTGTTTGTTTATTATTGGTTAAATTTGATTGAATTTCCATAAGTATAACATATCATTATAGATTGAATTTTGGTTTAGGGATTATATAAAGTTTGAATTTGATTAGGTGATTTAGATTGTTTAGATTAATCAATTTTTTTAAAATACCCAATTTACCTCCTTTTAGGTGCCATAAAGCTTACACTTTCAACATTAATAAGACATCTGTTGACAAACCTTCTTCCATAAATCCCAGCAAATCTTTACTATTGGATAATTTATCAAATAAAATATTCATATTAGATTGAAGGCGGCAACTTTTTTCCATTTTTTTCATGATTCTACTGAAGGGACTTGAATTTAATACGGGATGATACTAGCATTTTTATTACTATTTTGTAGTCAATACAAAATAAAAAATGTGATAAATACCATATCGATTTGCTGTATTGGTAGTACATCAAATAACCATAAATATTAGGACTTAACTGAAAAAATTTAATAATATTTCTCCCTGTTCCCCCCTGATGCCACTTGTTTCACAAAATTTTTGTATAATTAATTATCAATTAGAGTTAAATTCATTATTTTTAAACATTGTAGAAGTTTAATTTCATAAGAATGCATTTAAATGGCATCAATTTCAAATTTTCATAGAATTAGACTTGTATAATTAGAAATTTTCAATTTGTGATAAAATTCTTCAAAGTTTTTAAAAATTGAATGTATTTTCATGAAATTAGAAGTAAAATTGAGTTAATTGAATCATCATTTATATCTAATTTTTTCCAATTTGTTTTCTCATTTTCAGTTTTTAATAAATTAATAATTATTTTATAAAATTAAAAATTTTGAAATATAATTGAGAGTTAACATTTTCCTTTTCCAACATTCAAATGGGTAGATTTCATAGTTTTTTTTTTAATCATGGACTTATATTTACAACTTAGGCACATTAGTTTTTTATTTGATTTTTTTTATATAGAGGCATGGAATTAATTGAGGATTAAGGTATGTAAATTTGGTTTATAAAAGTGTGTTTCTATGCAGATTGGGTTATTGATCATTAGCTATTGATATTTATGCGCAATTCTCACTTTTAAAGCCTTTTTAAGGTCCTAAGTTTATCTTCATCACAAGGTCTCAAATTCTACACTTAGAGTTCTTAGGCTTCTTCAAAGTTATTTTTTCTTTTTTTTTTTAAAATCTTTTATTATAGTTAGGACTAGAGGTGGTAATTCATCTAAAGTTAGGAAATCACAAACTCTAAATTAGTATGAGTACTTTGGCGTCGACTTTCTTCAATTTCTTGATTATTCCATTAGATAACTTCATGAAAGTCATCTCATCTCCAAATCAACTATATTTGTTTTTATAGGTAGATGGAGGGAAGTTCAATCACTCTTGACAATTCAATCTCTTTGGGGAGGTTTGATAATCTAGTCTAAGCTCATGCGAGATTAGTTCCTAGTTTGAAGAACCACATAGTATGTTTATATTATAACAAACATTAGAAAGGTAGGGAAAATCACTAAATTGAAGGGACATTTAGCTGAAATCAATGGTATTGTAGAACATTATAAGAAAGTTAGATATAATGTAAAATGTAGATGAAATCTTTGTTTAAAAAGTATTAGACTGAGAGAAAGAATGCAAAGGTTAAATTATGAAAGTGGAAGTAGAAGTTCATTTTATGGTGACCAAGATGATACTAATAATTCTGAAATTGATATTCCTACCTAACAAGAAGGGATTGCTATAACAGTCCCTATATTTTAATCCATAAAAATGTATATAACAATACCAATTACTAATTCCAATGAATCCATAAAGTAAGGTTTAGTGTCACAATTCCAATACAACCAGCAAAAAAAAAAAAAAAAGAAAGAAAGAAAGAGAATCTGTCTTAAAGCTTAAGAATTTGTTTAATACAATAATATTCCTAAATGTCTCAAATAATATCAAAGATAAATGAACTCATGGTTGGCACAGGTAACTCAATGAGCAAACCTGTGCGATCTGGGGTCGACAACCACTATCAATCTCCTAAAAATGTCAATAGAAAGGAGTGAGCTATCAATTCAGTAAGGATTCTATTTTTATCCTTATATCCTATTATAGCAATTGTTAGAATATTCATATATTTATATATATTTTTACATACACAAAGCCATATTTAGTAGACATACAAACAATCATACGAACTTAACAAGATAAGGTTTTTTAAAAATAAGAAAATAAGATACAAACAAATACAAATATAAAAATAAAATAAAAATAAAAATAAACAAAGGTGAAAAACAAAAAAAATACATAAATAAAATAGTGTAAAAAATAAAATAAAATAAGAAAATAAGAGGGATGACACTTTTGAGTTAAGGAAAAATAACAATAAATAAAAATAAAAATAAAAAAGTAATTAAAAATTAGAAACCAGAATAAAAAATAAAAAATGTTAATGTAATGGTCAAGTAGAAAAAAACAAAAAAAAATAAAAAAATTAAGCTGAACGGTCAATAAAATAAAATAAAAAAATAAAAAGTAAATAAAATAAAAAATAAAAAAGATAATGATAAAGGTAAATAAAAAATAAAAAAATAAACTATATTTCTCGCTGTTGCTACAAAGACCTTGAATCCCGTTGTCGCCACAACAATAAATTATTTTCTTTTTTTAGTTCAATTTATTCAATTTTTTTCATTTAATTACTTTTTGCAATTTTTTGAATTTTTATTTTTTAACATAACATTTTATAAAACATAAAACTATTTTGTGATTTTTTTAAAAACACAAACTCTTTTTTTAATATATATATATATAACGACAAGACCTCAATTAAACACATAATTTAAAAATTAAACTACCTATGAATAAAAACATATTAATTTAAGATCCTTATCTTGATTACACTCAGTTTTATCTGTAAGAAATAAAAGAAGGAAAAGACAATACGTCCTTTTCTTTTGGTGGAAATCCTCTAAGGTATAGCTTATTATGATGCGCAATTACCTTTAGAACCTTTCTCTTGAAATCTTCCAACTTGAGAGTCTCATGCTTGTAATATGGAATTACTGGAAATGGTCCGCTCCACCAACCACTCCACCATGACTTGATTTTACTTGGAATCAATTTCAACCTTACTATGAGTTGCTTCTTTCTCACTTTAACCCCCCTTTCCGCTTGTTGCCAAGTTCTTTTTGTAGGATTGATAATAGGTAATGGTTTATCCTTACCAAAGGGTGTATGTTTAAAATATGGAAGTAAAGAGTTTAATGGAATTATTGGCAGTTTTACCAAGGAGATTGGAATAGGGGCCTTCATTCGTAGTAAAAGTTCTGGATTTAGTATCACATCTAACTCCTCCTCCTTCTCAACTTCTTCAATGGCTTCTACTTCCATATAACCCCTTCTTTTTACTAAAATTTTAAAGGACTTGCTCATGTTAAATTAAACTTGTTCATCCTTAATTCTCAGTACTAGTTTCCCTTCATGTACATCAATTAGCACTCTTTTGGTGTTCATAAATGATCTCCCTAAAAGTAATGGACAGTTCCCGTCTTCCTCAAAATCAAGCATCCTAAAATCTGCTAGGATAAAGAATTTGTCCACCTTAATAGGCACATCTTCCACCACACCAACCGGCTTTTTGATTGATTGATCTGCCAATTGTATAAGCATAGATGTTAGCTTTATGTCTCTTAGTTCCAATTTCTTGAAGATTTACAAAGGCATAAGATTGATACTTGCTCCTAAATCACATAAAACACCTAGAAAATTTCAAGTTACCAACAACATAAGATAGAGTGAAACTTCTTAGATCTTGTAACTTAGATGGTACATGGGTGGTGGTTGATAGAGTTATAGCTCTCTGTTAAGACCATCGTTTGATTATCTTCCTAAGTTCGTTTATTTGGTAAGATATCCTTCAGAAACTTGGACTACCTGGGTATGTTCTTTAATGCTTCCACAAATAACAAGTTAGTCTGCAACCTCTTCAATTTATCCAAAAACTTGCCAAATTGCATATCCATTTGGTTCTTCTTAAGCCTTCGTGGAAAAGGAATCTTGGGTTTGTATGGTGATGGTGGCACATAAAGCTTCTCCTCCTCCTTTTCTTCTTTTTTTTTTCTTGACTTAATTTCTTTGAACTTTCTACCCTCTCCCTTGGCTCCTCTAGTTCTTTTCTAGTTATGACTTTGATGGCCTTCAACTGATCTTTTGGATGTTTGGAAAGCTTCCTACACTTCTAGACGACAACATGTTTGCAAGTTAACCCATTTGAACTTCCAAATTGTTGATAGATGATGCATGATTCTTCACTATTTGATCAAATTTTGCCTTCATCCTCTTCTATCTTTCCTTTTGACTTGCAAACTTGGAACCTAAAACATTCATTAGCTTATTTATTTTATTCTTAAAAGTCTAAGTATGTCATGTTGGAAACCTAATGACTCTTGTGGTCTCACGTTTTGACATACATTGTTAGTGCTCTAAGAAAAATTTGAGGGGTTATTTTACCCCGAATTATAAGTACTAGAGTAAGGGTTATTACCCAGCCTCCCTGATGATGCTCCCATGTAGTTCACTTTTTCTATCTTTTTACTAGCCATTAAAAAAGCACTTCGCGGTCACATGACTATTCTGACCACACAATTCACACCTATATTATACTGCTTTCAACGATTAGGATGAAGTAGCTTGTAAACTATTCAATTGTTTGGCCAATACTTACATCTGCGCTTGTAAGGTAGTTACCGAATCCATGGAAATAACACCCTTCTGCTCCTTAAAAAATGGTTTCCTAGTCCTTTCTATACTATATAAGCAACTGTTATTTGCTATATCTTCTAACAGGTTATTAGCTCAATCCATCATCTTTCGCGTAAGAGATCTTCCAACTGCTGCATCTATAATACCTCGTGTTTGTGTAATGACTTCGTTATAAAATGTTTTAAAAAAATTTTTCTCGGTAGATTATGGTGAGAGCAACTCCTTTAGAGCTCCTTAAACCTCTCCTATACTTCATATAAATACTCACTTTCGCTATGCTAAAAATTTGTTATCTCTTTAATGATTCTGGTGGTCTTCATCAGTGGAAAGTACTTGGCTAGAAAGGCCTGTACTAGTTAATCCCATGTCGTAATATTCCCTACATTTGGAGAGTTTAACTAAGCCTTAACTCGGTCCTTTAAGGTGAATGGGAATAGCCTTACCTTCACAACGTTTTTTGATAGCCCATTATATCTGAAAGTGTGACAAATTTCTAAAATGTTGGTCAAGTGAGTATTCGAATCTTCATTAGCTAAGTCGTAGAATTGAGCATTCATCTGCAATATATTCAATAATGTCCGTTTTATCTCAAAATTATTAGCATGGACTAGGAGTCTTGTAATTCCCTGCTAGTTGGCGTTAAAAGTAGGACTCATAAAGTTCATGAGAGTTCTCTGATTCTCTTATAGATTTCTTTTTTCTATCATTGTTTTGTCAATTTCTTCTTAGTGCTTTACTTGTCTAAATTCTTTTTCGTACTTGGGGATGCCTAAAAATTCAACGTCCTCTAACTTATCGAACTTCTCGTCACTCTTGTCTTCATACACCTGCAATCACACAATAAAAGTATAAAAATTCCTTAAATCAAAAGAATCCAAATTGAATAAAATGCTAAAATAACAATCCCTAGTAACAACGTAAAAAACTTATTTGCTAGTTTTAATTACATTGCAAGTATACATGTCATAATTTATAGTATAACTGATATTAATCCTACGAGGGTTGATTCTAGATACCTAACAATATAAATTTCACTTTTTTAAGGTAAACAAAAAGTATAGAAACTGAAAATTAAACTAAACTAAGAAAACTTAAATGAATGTAATATCAGAAGAAAGCAAAACAAAGAAGATACTCAATAGTAGATATTTAGGGGTTGTTCTATCCTTTTTTATCTTCCTTTTACCTTATTGATTTAATTGTGTTTGATCCTAGATATCCAATAGTTGATTACCCTCTCCCTCGATTTAACCAATTAATCCCAATTGAAATACATATAACTTGAATTGTAAACTCTTGGTTCATAACATTACTCCTAAACAATTCAATTAGATTTGAAGCAATCCTATGGAAAATTAACAAGTAATTAAGATCTCTCTTTAATCACTTATTAATCAGTTAATTACAAGTCTGTTAAGTTACCAACTCTCATTGTGCACCCTAATTCAAATAAATCAAAATAATCTCTTGATTCGAAGTGAGTATAAGTTTAACAATTAATATAAATAATTATGCATTAAATCAATAATAATAAAGTTAGATAATCAATTCAAGAACAATCACTAAAATAGATTTAGCAATCCATAATCATGTTTAAACAAATAGTATTCAAATTAAACATCAAAAGGGAAGTAAAAAAAAGATGAACTAATGAAGATGATGAATTCCCCTTTGCTGGAAAATCTGGACAATACTTGTTGAATCTTGATTGTCCTCCTTATTTTTGAGCCTATTCTTGTTGTTCTCTCCCAAAAACCCTTTATTTTTGTCTTGGATATATCCTAAGTCAAAATTGTGGCTGCTAGGGTTCCTCACGTCTTCTTATGTCCAATATATCATAAAATACGTCTTGCACATGTTTCATCACATCATCCCGCCACTTTAGCTTTTTGGCTTTGACCTATACTTAGTATTTTTGCTATATCTTCATATACAAAGCTCCAATTGTCATAAAATTTGATATGTAGGCTCTACCACATGTTGTTATAGCTCCCTAGGGATGTCAATCGGGTGGGTCAGGTCGGGTTTGAGTTGGTTCATTTCGGGTTCGGATCATTTCGGGTCAACACCAATTCAGGTTCAAGTCAGGTTCAAGTCGGGTCGTTTCGGGTTCAGGTTATTTCAGGTTGAAAGGTTTTCGGATTTAGGTTGGGTTCAGGTCGGGTTAATTTAGGTTCGGGTCAATTTCAGGTCGGGTTAATTTCAGGTCAGGTAGAGTTCGAGTTGGGTCAAATTCAGGTCGGGTCAACGCGAGTTGACCCGTCGAGTTATATGAAGTTTCATATATGAATGGATAAAAAAATTTGTTCGTCATTTCCCAAATTCTAAAGTATAAATAACAATATGTTTAATTAGCTTTTTGAGATAATTATTCGTAATGCTTTTAATAATTAAAAAATAAGAATTTTAATTTCTTTGCTAAAAATTTTAAAATGAGTCTCTTAACTTAAGTCAAATTTTCTAATCTAAGGGAAAAAAAAACTTCTTTGTAAGGTTTTTAAAATTTTACTTATACAAATATAATGATTTATGTCATTAAATAGAAACTATGTGGGTTATTTGAGAAGATTAAAAGGGAAAAGTAAGTGATTTAGTTGTAGGATGGAAAATTTTAAGATGTGCTTCAT
>JAOXYD010244774.1:0-16825 GCA_028565735.1 Pinacopodium congolense
TGCATGATATTTTTTTAATAGGTAAATTAAATTTTTTTTGGCATATGACTTGTTTTGAAAAGGATGCATTGAACATTTTTTGAAAACGTTTGTTGAAATTAGTATCATATATATATTTTTTTTGCAATTGGTATCATATTTTTAAATTTTAAATTGGTACCATATCTTTAAATTTTCAATTGGTATCTTTTCTTACATTTGGTATCAATTGTCATTATACTCTTACAATTGGTATTACTTTTGGTTTTTATAATTGGTATCATCTTTTTACAAATGTTTACTATATTATTTTACAATTGGTATCGTGTTTTACAAATAACTATCATAATTTACAATTGGTATCATTTTTACAAGTTGTATAATTTCTTTTCAATTATTATCACCTTGAAATTGTGCATATTTGAAAAGGAATTAAACACGTAAACTTAGTTTTGCATAATGTTTTCAATTTACAAGGTATTATTGCATAATGTTTGATTTTGAAGCAAAATATGCATAAACTTGTGCTTTGATATGAAATTGCATAACTTATGCTTTTGGTGCACAAAGATACATAATAAATATTTTTGATGCAAAATATATATGATATGCGTTTTGTAATGTTTTCTTTATTCATTTAAGCCATTTTTATGCTTTATTATTCCATAATACATAATTGCATTCATTTGGGGGAAACATTACATACAATTAGTATTTCTTTTTAAAGATGCATGAATTAAGCAGAAGTAAGTTGAAAGAGTTATTTATAATTGGTTTTAAGTTTTTATAAAATTAGTTACAATTGGTAATCTTTTTGATGATGTAAAAAAGAGGAGAGAGTAGTGTAATATTAAGATTGAGTATATGTTTCAAGCATAAAGGGAGAGTGTCGTAATCTCATAATGCATTGTGCATTTATTGAAAATATGTGTTGCATATGTGTTTTAGCATTTAATATCACGTCTTGTCATCACCAAAAAGGGGGAGAATTTTTAACCAAGGTGGTTCTAATCATGTGTTTTGATGATGACAAAACATTATTAATACTAATGTTTAATTATTTGATACATTTATAAGATAGATTAATGTTTAAAGTGCATGAATATAAATGTAGAGCTAAGGTAGAAGAATTCAAGTTTTGGATGATAAAAAATGGATAAGGATTGAAGATCAAGTAATGATCAAGAATGGAGATCAAGTTTAGATAGGTTTAGGAAAAGGGTTTAAGGTGAAAGTGTTTTAAACTTGATTCTTAATCAATACTTAAAAAGATCTTTCACATTTGCATATAAGAGTTTAATTGTGATTTTAATGATGAAATGAATTCGATTATGGCATTTTCCATATTAGAAATTGAATTATAATGACATGTAGGTTAAATGTTGCATAGTTAACTTGAAAAGTGTTAAATTGATTTAATGTATGGTTGTTGACATATTTAAGTGAATTGAAATATTGTTTGAGTGTTGATCATATGTGTTTGAATTTGTTTGTTTTATAATGGAAATGTGAATTTTGGTTTATGGATTGTTCTTATGTTTTGAATGAATTAAATTGTTTTTATGATCCAAATAGCCTTGAATTATGCTTTAAAACTTCTTTAAAGTGTTAATTAATGTTAGGAATTTGTTTGAAAATGTTTGGAATTCATTTGAGCCATTTTTATATGTTTCTAGAACATATATAGGGGTTTAAGAAGCCATATACGATGGTCTACCAGATCCCTGTATTACCTCTATTTCTAGAAAGGTATATGACAATTTGGAAGGCACTTTATTACATTCAGAACCTGTCGTATTAGTTCTGACAGTGTAATGGCTAGTGCTTTTTCTATTTCCAACTGACTTTTGATCCCAAGCTGTTAGTTTTTCTCTAACTACTTCTTAGCACTATATATAAGTTTTTTTAAGTCTTTTATAACATTCTTTATGCCATTTTTATCAAAGATCAAAGCTATCAAAGTGTTTATACTTAAAGTTTGAAAGTTTTGTTGTTTCCCTTCTTTCAATTTCATCTTTCTTGCTTTAAATCAGTTTCTTGTGTTGAAAATTTTGTGTTTCTAGTTTTTCTAGACATAGATGAAGCTCATTAAACTTGTATTTGATTTTTTGATTTAGTATTTCATTTGTTTTAAGCATTTAAATAATATCACTAAAACTGTCTTTGTTTTGATTCACCTTTTGTTTCTTTGATTTTCATCTTACAAATTTGTTTTTATTGATTCAAAATCACAATACACTTTTTGATTAAGTTCTTAAGAGTGCATCAAATATTTTACTTTAATTTTTAAGTACTCGAAACGTTTGTTTGAGGTTTAAGAACATAAAACACTTAAAACTATCCAATTTTTATGCAACCCTTTTTTTCACTTCGATTTTTGGTTTTAATCCATTTTGGGTATTCAAATTTGTTGTTTTTAGTTTTTCTAAGATCTTAGGAGGTTGCTAGTATTTGTTTTTGATTTATAAGCCATTATATTGTGTGTTTAAGCTTAATTTTGCAAGTTGCTCCAGAACTGTCCAGGTTTGACAGTTCTTACTTTGGTCTTGATTCAGTTCATCCAATTAATGTGTTAAAATTTTTTTTAGTAGTTTGATTTTTTTTAACTGATAGATAAATGTTCCAGTAGGTTTTTTGTGTTGATTGCATGCCATTTGATAGGTTAAAGATGTTTGTATATAGGCTATAATTTTAAGAGTGCATAATTTGATAGCTTGTGCTCATATAGTTTAAATTTGATTATTTGATGCATTAATCACATTTCTAGGGGATCAATTTAATAGTTTAGAATCTATTAAGATGTAGGGAGATTAGCCATATTTTTTTTGTCTCTAGAAATTTCATAATTGATTTTATTACATGAGCTTAGAGAAATACTAGTAAAGGTATGATTTGATTACATAATTGGGGGAATTACTTTGTATTAATTGTTGATTGGATTATAGGCTGCTCCTTGTTTTTAAAAAAGATTGTGTAGGTTGCTCTTCATCTAGGATAAAGAAGATTTGAATTGAGTTATTCATTAATTGTGAATTAGATTGTTTTATGCTTTGTATGTGCATTGACATAGCATAAGGCATAAGCATTGCATTGGTTGCATTTGAGCCCATTTCTTGGATTGATTTGATTAGGTTTTATTAAGTTATATAAGTTTGTTTTGAAGCTTAAGGGAACTTTTTTTAGGTGCTATCTTTGTGGGATAAAAAATGTTCAAATTGATTGTGTTGTAAGAGTTACTTTTAACCCATTGGAATGGAAGATTGAGAGGTTTCTCTTGAACATAGATCAAGATTGTGTATAGATTCCTCTTGGCCTTAGAAAAAAATTGTGTATAGGTTCTTCTTGAATTGAGAAAAATATTGTGATAGGTTCCTTTTGACCTTAGAATAAGATTATGTATAGATTTCTTTCGACCTTAAAGTAAGATTGGATTAGGTTTTTCTTAATCCTTATAATCAAGATTGTAAAGGTTCCTCTTATCCTTATAATTAAGATTATTGTAAAGGTTCTTCTTAACCTTATAATCAAGATTATTGTAAGGGTTACTCTTCACCCATTTAAAGTAAGATTAGTTTGTTAGTGAATTTCCAACATTTAGTTGGAGAGAGGACGCAACGTATCTTTGGAGTAAGCGAACCTCTATAAATCTTGGTGTTTATCTCTTTTCTTATCTCTTTATATTTATGTGCTTGATTTTGTTTTATTATTGATTGAATTTGTTTATTATTGGTAGAAAGTTTGACATATTGTTTAGGTTGAATTTTAGTTAGAGAATTCATTTAATTGATTTTGACTTAAGGTGTTTAAGTTATTTAAGTTTGCAAAGAATTTTGTAAACGCTCAATTCACCTATCTCTTGGGTGTCATTAGACTTAAAATCACCTAAATTTGCTTGACTTAATACTTTACAATCATCACTCATCTTCACCTAAATCCATCATACTTGCTACCTGACAATGCTCATCTTCATGTAAATCTATCCTACTTACTTCTTTACATTGTGTTGGATGAACTGGAATTAGTGCATCCATGTAATTTTTAAACTGAAAAAAGTTCAAAATTTTTCATCAATTTCAACCGTTATTAATCAATGAAATAAATGTTTGTAAAAAATGGAATACTTGCATGCACAACATCGAAGCCCCTCCTAGTCATGCATATGTATTAAATATAGAAAAAGGACTTGAGAAACTTTTCCTAATGTGATTAGTTAAATGAGTATGTCTAACATGTATATGACAAAAAAATCGACCAACCATCTATTTTCATTAAGCTACTTAGCATAATGCAACTATCAATTAATTTAATAAGACTTAATGATATGCGAACTGATTTATGTGCATACTGACTTTCATTAAGCTATTTAGTATATGCATACTGATTCCTTGCAACTTTAAAGGATATGTATAAAAATGAATTACATTGAACATAACCTAATTACATTAGAGGAATCAAACAAGTATAAATAACAAACATTATAGAAACATTGTAGAAACAAGATACTATTCCCACCTTTTTTTTATCAAACCAAATTTGATCATTTAGCATAAATTAATTTCTGATATATAACTTGAATTGCTAAATAAGAGTGAAATTAGATTTCTGTGCTTAAAAATTTTATAGAATATGTTGTGCATTCCACTTTTTCTCACAATTCACAAAGTATGTTGTACAATTCACTGAATATTTTATCCTCAAACTCTTAATCTTTTATCATTGACTTTTAAAAAAACAAGTGATAACATGAGATAAAGGTTTGCTAGATGCCCCCTTGTATTAAAAAGAGGGAACTAGGAGTAAAAACAAAAAAAAGGCCTTCCTTTAACATAATTAACATCACTACAGATCACACTGTGGTCCCAAACCAATCACTTTCCACAACTAATTTACTTTAAATGCAGACAAAAGTTATTGTTGGAGTACATGCATTCAATTGCGTTATCCATGGAGCTCAGTAAAATATCATTAATGAACTTACAAAAAAAAAAAAAGCATTAGTATGGGACCCCTAGAGACTAGATAAAGACAATAACAAAAATTAATCCTCACTTTCTTACTAGAGATCGATTCCACTCTTATAGAGATAAGGAGATGTAACGTTTGATGGCCCTTCACTTCGTATTGGCCGATGCTTGACACGACTCCTCTAATAGGGTGACATCAGCAAATGGGACTCTTGTAACTTCTGAATGAAAGGAGGAAGCTACGACTGTAATATGTAATAATGAGGCGGGTCTTCACTTTTGGGGTTTTAGCAAGTGGCGGTTGTCAACGGAGATGACCTAATGAGGTAGCGTTGTAGAGACTCGAGGGAGAAGAGCTCTCCTGTTTTCTCTTTCACACGGCATTGTGTTCTACAGTAGAGGAGAAGTTTCTCCTCCTATGAAACGTAGCGTTTCACATATAAACTAGGCGAGTCCAAATTTGACACTTGGACTGCAAGACTGTTAATATAGGACCACCATAATTTTTCAATCACTGAAAAAGTGACACGTGTTTTATACAGGTGTTAATAAACAGACATTTAATAAGATTAAATATTAGAATTCTTTTTAAACATATTTAAAAAATGCAAAGTTTATTTTAAATATTTTAAAAATGTTAAAATTATTTTTAAATAACTTGAAATGTCAAGGTTTGATCTATATTTTATTCAAACCCTTAAAGTTTAAAAGGTATTTTTTTACTTAATTTTAAAAAAATATGATTAAAAAGTAGAATAAATATAATAGATTAAAATATAAAAATATAATAATTTTGGATCGTTTATGTAACACCTATAAAGTTGAGTTAGAATTACGTGAAGTCTAAT
Source organism: Pinacopodium congolense (assembly GCA_028565735.1). Classification (NCBI taxonomy): domain Eukaryota; kingdom Viridiplantae; phylum Streptophyta; class Magnoliopsida; order Malpighiales; family Erythroxylaceae; genus Pinacopodium; species Pinacopodium congolense. The sequence goes on from JAOXYD010244774.1 coordinate 5,792, forward strand.
TCAACCTATCTATATTTGAGGAAAAAAAACAAAAGAACTTAATTTAGGTAAAGCCCTAAAATACCCTTACTACTTTCCTTATCGTCGCCAACACTTTTGTTTTTATTTTTTATTTTTTATTCTTTTCTCTCTAACCTCCTTTCTTCTATCGCTAAACCTCAGTACAATCGTTCCTCTTTATTGTTCCTTATGATGTCGGTGACAAAGGAGTAAAACAACCACTAGTAGAAAGAGCATCTGTCACTTTCCAATCTATCTTTGGTACGTTGGGAACTAGTTTCTTCATATTAGTAAGTTACAGTAGAAATCACAAATTTATACCCATCAATACCTCTCCTAGCTTGGTTAAGCATCACAGTAGGGAGAAGCAAACTAGAATCCTTTTAGCACCAAGGGAATTCGTTATTATCAGTAAGAAGAGAGACGCTAGAGAGATTTTTCATTTTCCACTACGCTTTGACGTCAAGGGAGACAACGACATTCTTTTATAACAAATCTTCCTGTGGGATTTCTTAGTCACTTCTCAACCTAATGGATTTTTGTCTACTATAGTATATAACTTGTTATGTTTATAGTTCCTACCAATAAAGTACGTAAATAACAGTTAAAGGCCATTGCTATACATTCTTTAACCTTTGAACTTGCCAAAGTCTATTTATGTTTTTATTCAAGTTATACAACTCATGACCTACAAGTATATATTCTAATAAATTGTTTTGATTTGAGCGTTTGACTGAAGGGGTATGTTAATGATTTCATTTTAATTATTATGTACTTAAATAGTAATTAAAATGAGTAGATAACCTATTAGTGCAAAAAAGGTGTAGAAGATTGCTTAGATAACAAGTAACTTTTGTTGGATTTGATTAGACCTCGTGGACTTGAGAAATAACGGGATATAAAGCAAGTTAATTTACAGAGAGATGTAGCATGATTTTTTTAAATTTTATTTAATTTCGGTAAATTGTAATGTTAAGGTAATCTAATTGTGGAGAATACCATATGCGTTATTTGTTAGGCACCAAAATAATGTTGGGATATTCTAGGAGTAGGAAATATCTTGTTTATTATTTAATAAGAACCTATTCATATGACAAGTGTCATGATATTTTAGGAGTGGAAAGCATCCTGTGCATTATTTGCTAGACATTGAGTTAGTGCCAAGGTACTTACAATGATGGAGGGGTATCATGTCAGATTTATTAAAATGATATGTTTTACGATGAAATTAGTTAGTAAACCATTGACTATAACTCTATTAGGTAAGTAAAGCTTTAAATTAAAATATGTAACAAAATGTGGAACAAAAATGTAGAAGATGATAAGAAATACTTATCAATGTTATATACTATTGTTTGATTAATCGTTTGGTGGAATGATGTTTATAATTGTTACACTATGCTGTAATTGATTAATTAGTTGGAAACAATTTTGATATTATTTAATTACGAAAACTACATGTATGAATCTCTTTTATCTGTATATTTATTATGTGTGATATGAAGTGGGTACACATTGGTTACCCTTCACTGAATTTATAGTTCACCTCTCTCCATTTAAAATCTTTAGGAGATAGATTATACTGTCTAACTCTCTATAGTAATTGAGATTTCACTTTATTAACATTGTTAAGTTGGCTAGCGATGTTACATAATATTTTTAGATTCTTTATAAACTTGATTAAAATAATACTAGTCATATTTTTAATTATTAGAATATTGTTTTGGGATTAGATCACATATATTGATTGATTTATTAAAATTCATTGATTATAAAGTTGTGGAACACTTTAATAAATGGATTTAGAAATTTTATTTACCATTGATTTTAACTTAGGGTTTATTGAATGAGAAATAAATATGATTTTCTGAAGAGGGAGTTATTTATGTGGTATGAAATCATGAAATTTATGGAGGGGTTTACACTTAAAGAAAAATTTCAATTAAGTCTTACAACTTCAAAAAATTTTATTTTAGTCCTATATGTTTATACTTCAATACAATTTATTCTTTCTGTCAATCTATATTAACAGAAATCTAATGTGATAAGAAAAATAAAAAATCTAGACAACTTAAAAAATTACATGGGTAACTTTTAAAATTATACTGATTGGCCTTATATAGCATTCAAGAGGGGGGGGGGGGGAATTAGGTTTAACTAAAAATTTCTAAAGCTTTTATGAATTCAGTAATTCACTCTAAAATAACTATAATCTAATGAGAAATTATAATAAAGTAGTTTAACTAATATATCAATATAACTTAACATAAAAATAAACTTACAAAAAGTAAAGAAAGAAATGGGAAATCAATTTTATAGTGGTTCGGTAAACAAACATCATTTATGTCTATTCTTTAAGAACCTCTTCAAATTTTACTAAAATCTTTCTTTCAATAGGTGAAAAATAACCCTTGTACAATCAATCTTCCTTCATAGATAAAGAGGAACCCTTCAAAGAAATCTTTCTTTATGGGTGAAGAGGAATCCTTAATTATAATCCCAGAATTAAGCCTATCAAATGATAAAGATAGAACTCAATCAATCTTCCTTAGACACCTCATAGATCTAGGGCTCATAATATGAAAAAATAAAAATAAAAAGAGCGCATAATAACCCAGGCAAACTTACATTCCATAAAAACTCAAATTCTCAAAACTACTCTCAAAATACTTTAACCATTAACCAAATTTATACATATTCAATTCATACAATGTTATACTTCAAAACCATTTTACAAGACCTGTTTAGATGCCTAAAAACAAAATTTAGCCTTTTATAGTCACTGGATACTATTAATTCATCAAATTAACTCATAAAAACTAGTTGTTAGATAGTTATCATGACCATTAGTTGACTAGTTCGATACATTAGTCAATTAAAACCTTTTAATAGTTAACTAGTATAATAACTGGTTACAAAAATAAATTTTCACCAAAACTAGTCAACTACTTCCTAGCAATGGCTGACCAGTTTCTCTAGAAAGTAGATATTGGTCGACTAGTAACTTAAGTATTGGTCAACTACTTCTCCTAAAAATAGTTTTTAGACACTTCCTTGCATTTTTCAAAGTTTCAAAACTTATTCTTTTCAAAAGTACTCAATTCAAAACATATTAAAAAGTTTCCTAAAATATTTTAATGCATGAAGAGGAAAATTTCCAAACTTTCCTCTTGATTATATACCATTATATATAATAAAGTCAAATGTAAATGATTATGCAATAATTGAGCCCTTAATTTATTGAAGAACTAAAAAAAGTCTTACACAAATTCATACTTTAAAAGTCGCCTTATATACTAACTCACTTGCTCTTGATGTCTCATCCTCAAATTACTCTTTATGTTAATTTCTTATGCACCCTAGTTCCCACTTAACTATATCTTCCATATATCTTTCAAAGAAATTTTAACACAAATAAATCATTAGTAACAAATGTCTTATGTCATTATCATAACATAGGTTATAACCTCCTTTAGTTTAGTAACATTCTTTCACATTTGACACTTATACACTATTTAATAGCAAGGCAACATCATTTCACATACTTTTATATCTGTTGTGAAAGGGTATAACTTTGTTATTAAATGGTGTATAAATGTAATAAATTAAATAGGATAATCTTGAAAATTTTCTAAATGTCTTTTTAAGTTGCCTAGCTTTCTTATTTTTCTTGCCACATCAAACTTAATTAATGAAGATCAACGAAAAAGATTATATTGAATTAAAATATAGAGTTACAAGATTGAATAGAAAATTTTAAAATTAAAAAGCTTGATTAGTAATCTTTAATTAAATTTTGAGAAAAAAAATATAATTGTCCTAAAAAAAAGTTTTCAAGGTATAAGTTAAATGCTATATAATTTTCATGATTTATTGAAAATTAAAAGAGCATGTGGAAGATATTGTTGAACCAAAGAGGTTCTGTCTAGGTTTTAATGATGAGAAAACAATCTTACTAATAATTTTAGTATGTTGTTGATGTTTTAAAAGATAAATTTGAAGAAAAAGTGTTAAGAGATATATTTTGAAGCCATTGGAGATTAAATGGAGTTTGTGAAAAAAAAAAAAAGTAAAAGAGAAGGCTCAAGAATATAGGATATAAATTTAAATAGGTTATATAATATAATTTTTATTATAAAACCTATCTTGTTCCTCTCAAAATGTATAAATTCAAATCATATATAATGAAATTATGATTAATGTTTCTGCATACAAGCTACAAAATCAAAAGGAAATCAAAAGGAATTATACGGGGAAAGCTTTTAAATAATACTCTTAATATATCAAATTTTTTTGAGGAACTAGTTTAAAGTGTATACGTGTAAAGAATTGTTGAAAAGAAATACTGGAATATGATTTGGAGTTTTTTGCATATATTAAAATGTATTAAAAAGAGTTAAAAACCAATCTTGAGAAAGGTTGTTTAACCAATGGAATAGACTAACTGGTTGACTAATTGCCTGACTGGTTAACTAGTGGGGTATAAAATTAGGTTCTAATGACTAGTTTCAATTTCAGAAAGTGTATTAAATGATTTTTAATGCATTTCAATGATAAAAACGATTAGTTGATGAAATTTCACTTATAAATAGATGTCTTAGAATGTGTTCTATGCATCAAGAATTGAAAAGAAACATAGAATTAATTTGTAATGTTTTGAGAAGTATTTTAAGGGAACTTTTGAGTTGGTTTTAAAGTGTTTTTTGTGAAGTTGTTTGTATACATCATTAGTTTTATGGTTCGCTCCTTCTAAACACTTTGATTTAGTTAAGAAAAATCCTTTTTGAGTGTATTTTTAGGTAGTGTAGTTGTTAGATTGAAATTACAAAAGTTAATTTTGTCTTGTGAAAAACAATGTGATTGTAAAAGGTTTATCTTCATCAATGAAGAAGATAAGACAGTAAAATGTCCAACAAGGTGTTGGAGAGTGGATTTTAGAATCACCTAATTCACTTATTTCTTAGGTATCATTCTAATTCAATCATTTTCATTAAACAAAGGTATTTACGCTTTCCTAAAAATTATCATTTATGATTTTATATTAACTATTTTGCTAGAAATATACCTATGTGATTTCTATTCCTCTTAATGAAAAAAATAAAGATTTAAAGAAATTAGTTTTAAATAGCCCTTTATTCCTATAAAAAATAATGAATGAGAAAAAGGTTCCAAAGCAAGAAGAGGAATAGGATGCTAATGAATGTAACTTGTTTCTTTAAATAGTAATGCTATGCATATTTGTCTTTGTGTTTTAGATAGATATGGGTTCAATAAAGTTGCAATGTGTAATTTGACTAATGGGATGTGGTATAGATTAGAAGTTACTTATGAATGTATCTGTCCTGTTTAAAAAGTGGAGAGTGAGCTTTTTAAAGAAGAAGTTACTTAAACATGCTTCATGGTAAATGATGTTGATTTAAGCTCTTGTTCAGATTCTTGTAAAAATGATGATGAGGTATCTACTTGTTCAAAATCTTACAATGATAATGTTGATGATGATTAAGATATCAAATTAATATGATGAATTATTTAAATGCTTAGAAGCTATGATTGTGAAAAAGAAAAAGTTATATGTTTATGTTATGGTCTTTCTAACTACTATTTTAACTTAATTTTAACTTACGACCAACTATAGACATGTATGATTTTCATAAGTAATATAGTGGATCTACTGAAGTCCAGACTATCATTCTCTCAAGGATCTATCTATAACTACTGAGTCATTCGAATTACAATTATCTAGAGAAACTCAAATTAATTGATTAATTAAATTAGAACTACTAACTTAAACTAACTAACTCTTCAATTAATGAAAAATATAAAATTTCAATTAAGAATTACGAATCCTAATATATAACCAAGGCTTTTGAATTTCAATGATCTGTTGAGTTAAAATTGATTTGGTGGCTTAATCTAAGCATGTTCATGAAAACAAGACATAACTATAGTTGAGTCTATGCCCTATTCCTATTAGTCTTATACTGCCATTTAACGAACTTAAATAATAGGCTTAATGTTCAAGAAGTTCAATCATAAAATCTCTATTTTAGAATTGAAATCCTTATAAATAACAAATGTTTAGTTATTCACTGATTTAAATTATAGTGTTTATTGACTTTTCCAATAATTATAATTAGGGTTCGATTTCTCATATTCCCAATTATCTATGATTCTATTCTAAGTAACCAACTCAAAATAAAGGATTAAGCACTCAAATAAAAAGATTAGAACATAATTTACAAAATAAAAATTGATTAAATCATCTACTAATATAGCCTTATTTATTTAAAAAATTAGTCATATATGTTAATAAATAAACACTAAGAATTAAACAATAAAACGCAAAGAGTTAACAATACAACAAGATTTAAACTTTAGAATACAATGGAGTATGCTCCAAATTGAACTATATTCTTAAATAATGTTGATCCCTTCCTTATAATCCTTAAAAGTAATGTTGAAGGTCTATCATAATGAATTAAAGAAGAAATACAAAGAAAACATAACATTTTGTGAAAATTAGCTAAAAGTTTGACAAAAGCTGCTAAAGATGACTAAAGATAACGAAAAACCCTCTATAAAGTTCTAAAATATGCTTATATACATCTCAATTAGGTCTTAAGAGATTTAGGAGATGAATTGTCCAATTTTTCCATGAATCCTTTGCTAGAATACACCCTCAGAGACATTAATGGCCTTGAAGTCGAACATCATTGATGTTGTTATTCACATGTGTTATTCTTATGTCTTCGCACTAGACTTTAATAGTCGTTGCTTGTTTTATAATAACGAAACCATTCAAAGTTCATGTTGTTCCTCTGAGTCGACAATAATGGTGGTTTGTCTAGGACAACAATGGTACCATTAAAAGACACGCATTGTTTTTTTTTTCTAGAAAATCATCCACATGTCATCCTTTTTGCACAAAACTCCTCTCCTTTGACATGAACCTGTAATTTAAATAATAATAAAAGTAAACTAGACAATTTAATAACAAAATAGGGGTGAAAACATACTAAATTATGCTATAAAATCCAATAAACTGCACCTCTACCATTATCCTGTAAGTATGAAGAAATGTTGAAATTTTTTAATACATGCAAATCAGAAAATGAGAAGTTGAAAAATAAATTGCACAATATTAAGAATGTAGATAAGGGTAATGAGAAAAAATTGGTTTTAGAGAATGTTTTATTAAGAAAGGAGATACAAACCCTCAAGGATTTCTTTTCATATGCTTAGAATATGCACATAAGAGTGATTCATCAAAAGCTAGAATTATTTTTGTTAAGGGAAAGATTAGAATAGGAACATATATCTAGGCCATCATCTTCTAGGTCACAATTTCAAAGAAAACATCACACTTTCATATATAGCTTTAAATCAAGATCAAGGAGATAAATTTATCAAGGATGGAATAGGTATAAATTTGATACGCAATCTCATTTATTTAGTGCTCATGAAAGGCAAATTGGTACCAAACATACTTAAACTCTTGCATGTATATTGATGGGTCTTTTCGATCCTTTAGGTTTAATAAAATAAAAGCCAAGGATAAAAATAATTAATACCAAGATCATTAATAGACAAGTGCACATATTGCTTTGTAGTATAGTTTCAATAAGTCTAGATTGTTGTCCTACAAGGATTGTGAATAGACAATAAATAATCTCTTTCTCCCTATTATTTATCATATCCAAATTTTATGATATGATAATTAACTAAATTAAACTAAACAACTAACTAATAAATCCAAATCAAAATTACTATATTCAATATGCAATTGAAGAAGCTAGGACCAAGATGATTAATCCCCCAAAGATATGTCCATATTAATTGTTCAACTCTAATATAATGTTCTTTCTAGATTCACTTAGATTGTAGGATCCCAAAAGTGAATCATACTATCTTGAGATTTATATAATTCCTATCCTTTTAGTTAATTAATTAGAAACTTTCTCAATTAATATCCTAATTGGATGCATTATTGTGATCTAGGGAATGGCTAGAATCAGACACCTAACTCAGAAATCTTAAATAGGTCTATCTTAAGATATCCATGCAAGACTTATTACTTATAGATTGATCTATTCATATGGATGACCTATTGATCTAAATAAATGAAATCAAATAAAGAATTGACACTTACTTTTGCATAGAAATCAAAACGAAGTCATTATATCCATAAGTAAATCTAAGTTAAAATATAGAAATTCATAGATTAAATCAAAGAAATAACATTAAAATTATATCTTAGAATTCATAACATCTAGAACTTATGAGAATTTAGTTCCTAAACATAATAAAAAAACAACAATAATCATAAAAGAATAAGAGAATTGAAAGCTCATTCTCATGATGCTTGGAATTTATAGTCTTCTATGAATATTGTTAAAACTTCAATCTTCATGATCTCTCAATCTTGATGTTTAGATCAATTCTTCTTCTATAATTTCCTTCAAAACCTAAGAAAGATAAGGGATTGCTTTCAGACTTTTGTGGTAACTTTAGGTCATCTAAGGATCAAAAGTTGAGAAAAGGCCTAAAATTGTACTTAAATAGGAGTGGAGCCTGATAGTCCCATGGCCAGGACCATGGCCTTAGGATTGCCTGTGATAGAGTCATGGTTAGATTTCCTCCAAAGTGTTTTTCTCCTAGAAATTTCCATTGCTTGTACTATAGCCATGACCTATAGTGAATAACTTATTGACTTGACATTTTTCTTTATCTTTTTTATTCCACAACCCATTTAACTCTATATATGCATCAAAATGATATCCAAGACCTACAATATATATATATATTTATACTAAAATCATTATGAGTAATATCACATTCAAAATTTAACCAAATAAGAATCAAATTCATATGCAAATTTCCCTTAAAACTAAGATTATAGCTCCGAAAACATGGTTAAAATATTTATAAAATGACTACTATTAAAAACCTCCATACTTTAACTATTGCTTGTCCTCAAGAAATGACTTAGATATTCTACTAAAAATAAGTCTAATTAGAACTTAGAAGTTAATTAAGTATCAAAAATTGCAAATCAATGTAATTGAAAAAGTTTACACCTCCTCACTCTACCATGATAAAACCTTTTCACATATAATCATACAATTAGTAATAAGTACCTCTTTTATATACAATATCAAGCATCCAAGTAATTTCATATAGATCATCTCTTAAATACAAATAAGGATGTTTTAAACAAAAAATTTAAAATTTAAAATTAAATTAGAGCATTTATTTAGAGGTCATCTAATCTTTTGACATGAAAGCAAATATCTTGTCATGAATAACCATGTTACTCAAATAGGATACTCTTTTAATCTTGTTTGAGATGTTAACTAGCCTTCTGATAAGATGTTGAACACCTTATCATGAATACCCCCAGTTACTCAACAAGGTCACCCTCTTAAATGGCTACTAGCACTACTTATAAACTTTAACCATTTTTATTGATTTGAAGCCAACAAAGTTAAAATGTTTTTGCTCATTTGACTTAATAAACACTTTTTTGCATATTTAAACTAAAAACCTTATTCCAAATTCACATAACAATCTACATAAAATAACTTAAAACATAATATTATACAAAAAGATCACCAATAGATGCAATTCACACATAATAAAAAGGAAAAAAGGTTAGAGGATAGAAATCAATCAAGAGTTGATTAATGGTCACTATATCAAGCACACCAATTACATTGTAATATAACAATTAACAATTGACTAACAATAAAAATTGTTTTAAGGTGAAATATCCAAGCAATCTGTGAGTCCTATATCGGTTGGAGACGATGTGTTAGGGTGCCTTATAAGGGACTGAGCATCCTCTCCACCACAGAAGCATTTTAAAGGAAGCCCTAAAAGTAAAACTGTGTAGGTGGTGGTTGGATAAGAGATCCCCAATGGCCTAAAACAGACAATATTTGTGGGCAGGTGGTATGGGTTGTTACAGATAGTATCAAAGACAATACCCAGATCAATGTGTCAGTGAGGATGTTGGGCCTTAAGGAGGGTGCATCGTGAGTCCCATATCAGTTGGAGACAGTGTGTCAGAGCGCCTTATAAGGGACTAGGCATCCTTTCCACCACATATGTGTTTCAGGGGAGGCCCTAAAAGTAAAACCGTGTGGGTGGCAGTTGAATAAGAGTTCCCCAACAACCCAAAGTGGACAATATCTGTGGACAGATGGTTTGGGCTGTTACACAATCACTCTTAAACTCCCATCAATTCAAGTTTGTATGATATAAATAAATATGTTCATATTCCCCCATACTTAAGTTAAATTGTACTTAATTTAAGTGTTAAAAAAGTAAGACAAAATGTAATAAATATAAGGTACAAAAGAATAGTACTCCCCTAAATATAGAAATCCAGGTGTTGGCATGGTTGTGAGAAATCTACTTTATGTGATTTGAATGTTTGGAGAAAAAAATGCTTGATTTATTCCTGAATGTCAATATTAAGTACAAGCTTTATCTAAAGAGTTAGATCAAGAATGATAAAACAAAATAAAAATGAAATAAAAAGAAATACTATAAAATAATAATGCTGTAACAAAAATAATTAAATGAAAATACAAGTAAAGAAAATTTGGTGCAAAGAAACAAAATAAAAGAAAATCAAACATGATCTCTATAGTGATCTAGAAGTAGGTAACATCAATCATTCATTGGAGGTGATGGTTGGTGATGGAATTGCATTAACTCACACCACATACCTTGCTGCTCCTCCCATCTAGCCTATTGTCATCTCTATTCCTCCTCCCATGTTGCTTGCTACCTTTATTAGTACTTTACCCATATAGAATTAGAAATAAAGTTGATGTTGACATCTCAACATCAATGGCATCTACTTGGACATTAACCTGATTAATCAATTGTAGTGGTCCTAACTTTAGTGTCCTCGTCATTATTCTCCATTTTTTTGTCAATGTCCTACTCATCTTGAGGTTGTGGCTAAGCTCCCCCCACAAATTAACATGAAGCCATTGGATGCTTCTGTTTAGATTCAGATGATAT
>JAOXYD010244790.1:0-16823 GCA_028565735.1 Pinacopodium congolense
GTTCCTTCAAGCCGAGCTCGAACATTTGGTTCAACTCTTAATCCATCATCTATATCATCATTACAAACTATAGGAAATATTTCAAGAGATATAATGAGTTCATTTAGCTTGTGCCTCACATAAATTTCCATCTATCATGGATTTTCATCAAATTAATTAGTCTAATGCAACTTGCATTTGATTTAACAAGTCTTAAAAATACTGAATTTGAAATCAAGAACTATATATAAAGTTGTTAACTTATTTTTACCTTAGTTTGATCCTTATCTTATATATATTACTTTGTCAAAAATACTAACTGACTCTCCCTCATAATTCAATTCAAGTTACAATTTAAATTCCTCACATTAAAATACCTTAAACATATAAGCATGTAACATACTGTAGATATGTTGACTAAATAGTAGCATGCTTACTTTTTATCTTATTTAGATCAAGAAAAGAGGCTTATTCTTAGAGTTATCTAATGGAGAATATCTTACCAAAGTACTATAGTTTATCTTATACATAGCTTACCGAAGTTCAATTGGTCGTTACTTATTTAACGACAACAATTAAGTAAGTAGCCAATGGAAATATAATATCCATTAATGACAATATCCATTTAACAAAGTGTTGAATGAGTCACAACTTCAAAAACTCACCATCCATGACCTAGCTTCATTTTTACAGATTGCATAAGGGTAGACAAAAAAGGTATGCTATTAGAGGAGATTAGATGTTAAAGACGACTACAAATATAGGAATAAGCTATCAAAAACACATGAAAATTTTTTCATAAATTAAAAATCTCCTATAGTTTGATTGCAATCTTTTTATTTAAAATATCAAGTTACTTCAAAAGGGTCATAGTCTGTATGTTTTGGCCATTGAATGGAGGCAACATGTAACATAATAAGTTCAAGGTCTTAACATTAACATACATTTAAGAGCATATGCATTTCAACGAATACAATGAATATCCAAATTAAGGAGAAATAATCACTCTCACCTTTATAGATTTATAACCCATTAATTTTGAAATTTTCAATAACTGATTCCTAATGTTACTTCTTATCAAACAACATATTCTCATTAAAAATTAAAATCTTAGGAAGATGAAAATGAGTTAATAATGAAATATTGAAGGCAAAAGATTCACTTTGCTCCTCAACGTTTCAAAAATGATTTAATATTCCCCTTAACGTTTTAAAGGATACCACTTATCTTTTAACATTTGTAAAATAGTACAATTTGCCCCCTAAACCTTTACTAAGTTGACTTTTTTGTCAATTAACTATTAATTATACACACGTGGTATGCTAACATGGCATTGTGTGACTCAAATATAATACTAACGTAGATTTTAAAAAAAATAATTATGACCCGATCTAAACTTGAAATAAACAAATACTAAAATAATTATTTTAAAAAAAATTCACATCAACATTATATTTAGATTTCACATTGCCATGTCAGCATACCACGTATACATACTTAATAATTGATTAACATAAAGTCAATTTAATAAAGATTCAGTGGCAATTTATACCATTTTATAAATGTTAGAGAATAAAATAATTCTTTTTAAAATATTAAGAGGCAAATTAAACTATTTTATAAATGTTATGGGATAAAATGATACCTCTGAAAATGTTACGAAACAAATTAAAATATTTCTGAAATATTAAGGAATTAAATGAACCTTTTACCAATATTAAGAAGTGGGAACATTTGGGACATATTTGAGTCTCACAAAGAAAGAGAAGTAGACGTAGATAGAAAGATAACATGCAAAATAGGGGAACTGTAGTAAAAAGTGGCAATGTTAGAGAAATTTTCTTAAGGGGTCGTTTAGTATTGCTATTAGTTGTGATTTTTAGTTGTAGTTTTGATATATTTGTATTAGTTTTTATGTTTTGTCCTTGATTTCTGTGCTGTATTAGTGTGTTGTCTTTTTCGATTTTTGTATTAAAAACCATAACCAAAAACATAATCCTTACTAAACAATCCTCAAAGAACCTAGCAAAAATAGAGGTAGATAGACAAATAGGAAAGGACAAGACATGGAAAGGAGAGATATGAGAGTAAAATCAATAACAAAACCCTAAATATCCCAATTAGATATTTGGGGGTCACACCAATAATCTATGTGACATAAGTGCGTCACCAACAAATAAGATCACGTTACAGGATTTTAGAATTCATTAATCTGAAGTTTTCTTTGAATACTATCGTATTAGGATTTATTTTAAAATTTAGGAAAAATTTTAAAGAATAAAACATATTTTCAACCTTTTAACTTTATTATTGAACGGTGTCTTTTTATTTTTTATTGTTACCATGAAATACGGAAGGAAGAAGTGGAGAACAATTTGTAATATTCATTAAAGAAATATGTCATTTTTCTCCTAATTCAACAAATCGAAAGTTCTGCTCTGCAAAAGTTTCCACCTGTAATGCCTCAATAGTACAGGATTTCACGTAACAAAATTTGAAGGTTTTATAATTATTAAAAAAATTTATGAATGTAATGCTTATAGTTTTCATTTAACTTTTATATTATTCACAATCGCAAAATGTGCAATGACAACCTTGACCGTAATTGAAAATGTTGATGATAAGAAACTTTTCTCCCCGTGAAGGCAATAACTATGTCATTTGACAAGTCCAGGAAAGTGAAGGAGAATGCAAGTATACTCGGCAGGTCAAATCATATGCCCTTTTCACTGGTAAACCTACAATCGTCCATGGCTCTGTAGAAAGAAAATAGAAGCTTCCTGGAATTAATAAAAGGTTGGACTTGTATATATGGAAATAATTTTCTCTTCTTCTTCCTCCTTTATCTTCTCTATTATTAGTTTGATTCCCTGTGAATGAATGCACAACTGTCTTAAACTTTGACCAAGCATGCATTGAAATTTTTTTTTGACCTTTCAAAGATAATCGATGGATATATGCGTTGAATATCATTCAGAAGTCAAATGTTATCACAAGAATTTGTGGTGACGGTTAGAGCCAGGGAGCTCCGTTGTTAGAGTCGGCAACTCAGTCAGTAGTGACGGCTGCGGGCGGCTATGTGCTTCGGCGACTTCATAAAGTAAGTCATAAATATGTCCTAGACTCGTATCCCAGTGGCTATTGACTTGTACCCAGTGGCTATTGACGACAATATTTTTATTTGTGCGTATAAACCAAACCACGACTAAATCCTAATGCAGAATTAGAATTTATAACATATTCATAAACAAAAAAATAATGGGGAAAATTTCACAAATCATTGGGGCTCAGGTAAACTAGAAAAGAAAGGTGCTTTGTATGAGATTAGTTACAAGCCTCAAGCCCTTTAGACTTATTATTAGGCGTTGTTTGATTTTCTTTTCGTTTTCATTTTTTATTTTTTATTTTTGAAAATATAAAAATTAATAAAAATAGTACAAAAATAAAAAAAGACAATATACTAATATAATATAAAAATTCAAAAAATAACACAAAAATTAATACAAATAATACAAAAATTATTATATATACACAAAAATAAAAATAAAAAACAAAAACGAAAACTAAACTTGCTCTAAGTAATTGAATTACAGTAACTCCCATATTACCCTATAACAATAAAAAATTGATAAAAAAAAGAAAGAAGAAAAGGAAGCGAACCAGTCTAAACCATATGTGTATACATTTTAATCATGAAGTTCTACTGCCTGCCATGGTATACCAAGAGGCCTTTGATGAGACAACTTCCGAATTGAAACTCAAGATAGCTGACATTCATTGGGTGGGTGAGGCTTTACAGTGGCATTAAGTGTACATTAGGAATCGATTACCTTGTGAATCTCCTAGCTGGGAAGAATATATTCTAACATTGGAGCAGAGGTTTGGAGAAGCTGCATTTGAGGATCCAGTGGGGAATTGAAAGAAGCCAAGGCAGAGTGGATCGGTCAAGGAGTACTACTGCATTTGATGTTGGAGCACGGAACAGAGTAAGTCTATACTCATCCTCACTGGTATTGGTGAGGAAGAACGATGACACTAAAGTTCTTGGAATTATAGAACATTGAATCAACACACAGGTAAAAGCTTGCGAGCTAGTAATCACCATACTTTTGCAAAACGATACGTAGAACTCATAAAGACCATTGTAATTTTTAGTTATACATTTTGAACTTAACAAATGCGTCAATAACTTTTCATAGTTTGATGAACTCCATATGAGAAAAATCAATGGTAGTGTTCTTTAACGAGTGTATAGCAATTCCATTAAGCTACTCTAATATTTAGGTCATGTGGTCGATCACTAATTGGCCAAGACCTACAAACTTAAGAATAATTGAGATAATTTAGGAATTGGCAGGAGAAGTTCATTAAAGACTTGGATCACATTTCTAAACCTTTGACAATGCTGTCTAGACAAGACAACTTCAAGTGACATAAATAAGTTGAGAGGTCTCTTGTTGGATTGAAACAAACTTTTAACTTCAGACTTATGTTGGTTCTTCCTGATTTGTCAAAAGAATTTGTGGTGCAGTGGTTATCGATGCAAAATTGATAGAATTTATCAGTAAAACACTCCCCTAAATATACTTGTCTTTCAACATATGCGAGACAGTTTTCAGCTTTACATGAATCAGGAGCATTCAAAACAAATAATCACACTTAATTTTTTCGTCATTAGCAAATTTATTTGCAGCTCAGTTTTTTCAGAGACCTTTCATCTGGGATTCGGCCAAGCTACTCAAAGCTACTACTTGACCTTGCCGTGTACTCTGCTACAAGTTGTGCAAATGATGATGTCTTATTCTCTAACAGCCTAGCTGGGGTGTCATATTCTTCAATCAAACCTGCAAAAATAATCATAAGTGATCTAGAACTGAGTATTGGTTGTGTTTGTCAAGATATCAACGAAGTCTATGGCCACACTCACCTTGACTCAGAAGCAAAACCATATCACTATCAAGAACTGAAGTTATCCGATGTGCAATGGTTATAACTGTGCAGTCATTGAAGTGTCGCTTGAGAGTTTGCTGAATTAAGTTATCGGTAGCTGTATCAACGGAAGCAGTTGCTTCATCAAGGACCAATATCTTGCTTTTCTTGAGAAGCACACGCCCAAGGCACACTAGCTGTCTCTGACCCATACTCCAATTCTCTCCATTCTCAGTGACTGCAGAACCATGACAACCATTTCAGTTCTTCAGTTGGAAATGGCATATGCATACTATTTGCTTTGGAATAGAGAAGAAAACAAACCTGTTGAATCCAATTTCTTTTCCTTCTTCCTAACTTCGTCTCCAAGCTGACATTTATCCAGAGCCTAAAACCAAAAATATGAGTCAAAATGCATCAATCTCTGACAAACAAATTCAGAGATGCTATGAATGGAGTTGGGAAGAGAAATGCACCTCCCAGATGTCCTCATCCCTATACTCTTCAAGTGGATCCAGATTGCTTCGTACTGTTCCTTCAAACATTGTTGGATCTTGAGGAATAATTCCTAGTCTCGAGCGCAAATCATGCAATCCAATCAATGAGATATTGATGCCATCAATCACAATGGAACCAGCTGCAGGTTCCACAATCCGGAAAAGTGTCTGAATGAGAGTTGACTTCCCACTGCCTGTTCTCCCCACAATACCAGTTTTCTTCCCTCCCATGAAAGTGCATGTGATACCTCGCAAAACGAGTGGCATATGAGGGCCATACCGGACCTACGTGATCATACCATGATCTCAATTAAAAATATTAAGAACAAGTTTGGAATGAGTCTCAACGAGGCTGAGTGAGAAAAAAAACCTGTAGATTGCGAATATCAACTTCTCCATTAGATGGCCAAGACTGACCAGGCTGGTTTGTTTCCACTGTTAGAGGAGGTTCACTAGGAATAGACATGTACTGAAGTATCCTCTCTACTGAAATGATTTTGTTCTCCAAATTGCAAATATTCCATATCACCCAAGCTTGTAGCATATTTAAGTTCAGTCCATATGTCACTGCTAAGCCAGCAATGGCTTTTAAACAAGAAAGTGCATGTTTCAGATTTAACTGATTCAATAATTATGATGTGATGTAATTTTAAAAGACAAAAAAAAAAGGTTACCTGGATCAATTCCTTGAGGAAAAGTTACTAAGAAAACCAAAGAGAAAGCAAAGGTAAGAGAAGAGAACATGTCCAGGCGGAAGCAGAGCCATTCCATTGCAGCAGCAACATGAAATTTAGGCCGAGAGTAAGCATCCATTAATCTCATATTTGTTTCTTGAAATCTTGATTCTTGGTCAAAGCTCCTGATGGTTGTTGATCCGGAAATTGTTTCAGAAAAATGTTGGATAACTGGAGCTTTACATACCCCAATCAACCGTGAAAGTTCTCTTGCTGAAGGTATGTAATATTGCTGCACAACAATGAAAAAAGAAAAATTGTAGACTTTCTCTTTTTTAATCAAGACAAACAATTATTTATAGATCACCATACTGTGAGTTATAGGAAACTAAGAGATGGGAAAAAAAGAAAGGAGAAGTGACTGAGCTTGGGGGCCGATGATGCATCATATTATATATAGGTTTGAAGTCTAAAGGTGCTCATAAATAAGCCGCTTGAAAAGATCAGTAGGATTACCTGGTACCAGATGCAAATAGCAATCACTGGGATAAAAACGATGAAGACTTGCCATGCAACTTGTGACATTACGGCAATGATTCCCAGAAGCTGGATCATTGAGAAGGCAACTGATCCAAATTGATCAGGAATTTGCAGCTCAACTGCAGCTTGATCTGTGGAAGCCTATAAGAGCAGAAATCGATAAATCAATTGACATTTTGTTAATATATTGAAGCAAACACTGGAAGACAGAGCAAGTTTTTGAGTAACAAATTCCAATAGCAATTGGCATACAAGAATAACTTACTCTGTTGAGTATCCGTCCACTAGGAGTGGAATCAAAGAAGGACATTGGCGCACGGAAAATGCATAGATGCATTTTATTAAAGAGTATAGTTGCTGTTTTATACCCTGCTGTCACAAGAAGTGTGGCTCTGCTTAGGATGCAAAACGAGCTTCCAATAGCCAAAGCTACATAGACAGTTAGCAACTTTTTTTCACTGACTATTGGTTTCATGTCCTTTGACACAGGAGTTGCCCAGGCCATCCAGTAGTTACTCCCAATTTGAAGGACCTGAAAGAGAATCTGTGCCAGTAGTATAAACGGCACAATGGCTCCTCCAAAAGCTGTTGTTGCATATTTCCAGTAGACTGCCAACCCAACCCTACCTTTTTCCCTCTCTTCTTCTTGCACAAGCTGTCCTTTTGGCCCAGCTACCTCATCAGCTTTACCATTTTGTAGTTCTTTATTTTCTTCCTTCTGCATACCATTTTCCTTGTTGATCTTTCCATTTTCAGAAACTGACTCTGCCTGCTTGGAGTCAACTGCTGACAATGCCGCTTTGTGTGCACCTACGAGCTCCATAAAATCAGAACCTGAATCCAGAATTTCATTATATTTTCCAGCCTGCGTAATCCTACCATCTTTCATGACCTAACAAGAAATGCACAAGTTAAGCCCAAGAAATTCATCCTATCATGAAGCACCATAAATAGATCAGAGGAAAGAAATGCAGACACTCACCAAGATTAGATCAGCAGCAGGTAAGAACTCAACCTGATGAGTAACATAAATTACAGTTTTTGAATTCAAAAGCCCAAGTAACACTTCCTGACATCCAAGAAAGAGAAGTGAATTGTTTGTAAGAAGTGGGTACTGGTAAAGTATAGATTTTAAGGGCCAAAAAAGGAAAGCAAAATCAAAAGAATTGCATTTATTAGCTTCTATTATGGATCAATGCAAGAAATTAGGGCAATTCATAGCTTCAAGGAAGTTGAACATGAGTAGGAATGGAGGATTTTCACCTTAAACAAATGAGAACCAGTATGAGCATCTACAGCACTGAAAGGATCGTCAAATAGATAGATATCAGCATCTTGGTAAAGAGCGCGCGCAATTTGTATTCTTTGCTTCTGTCCACCACTTAAATTGATTCCTCTCTCACCTATAACTGTTTGATCTCCATGTGAAAGAATCTCCAGGTCCTTCTTCAAAGAACATGCTTCCAATACCCTCTCATACCTTTCTCTCTCCATATGTTTCCCAAATAATATGTTTTCCTCAATCTTGCCACTCTGTATCCAAGGTGACTGTGCAACATAAGCTTTTGATCCACACAACTTAATTGTCCCTGAGATCCTGGGCATTTCACCTAAAATGCAGGAAAGTAAGCTGGACTTTCCAGAACCAACAGTACCACAGATAGCAACCTTCATCCCATCCAGTACTTTAAGATTCAAGTCTCTCAGTGTTGGGTTAGGGGAGGATGAATCCCACGAGAAATTCCCATTGACAATCTCAACTACTGCATCTGAACTGCCATTTGGAAGCCTCTCCACAACATCAGACTCCAGGTCATCAAGACGAAGGAAAGTTGCTATTCTATCAAGAGAAACCTTCGTCTGCACTATCATAGAGATCGTATCAGGAAGATTGTAGATAGGCTCCTGAAGAATCCTAAAAGTTGCAAGTGCAGATAGGATTTTGCCCGACTCAAGTGGGATTCCCATAAGCATACAAGCACCAAAGGTCACCACAGACACAAATGTGGGGGCACCCCAGAAGAGAAAACTGATCAATGCTGAATTATAAAGATATTTCCTCAACCAACCTGTCTCTGTCTCCCTTAGTTCAAAAATTCTGGACAAGAACTTCATTTCCCAGCCCTGAAGCTTGAGAATTCTCATATTTCTTAAAATTTCAGATGTTGCCTTCATTCTTTTATCCTTAGACTTCATCAAATTTTCCTGAAACTTCTCTTGCAATCTTCCCGTAGGAAAGTTCAGAAGCATGACAATTACTGTTGCGATAAAAGTAGCGATAAATGAAAGCCCAAGATTTTTGTATAATATAAACAATGCCAGACCAACTTGTAAGAAGACCAACCATGGATCATGCATGTACCAACAAAAATCCCCAATTCTCTCGGCATCTACAGTCATAAAGTTGATGATTTCCCCACTAGTATATCCTTGCTTAGACTGACATGAGAGGGTCAAACCTTTCTTATATATCATTGCAACCAACACAGCCCGAAGTCTAATTCCAGCTCGCTCCAATATAAAGAACCAGCACCTTTGCGAGACACATTCTACAAGCTTAGCAAGAAAGAAGGTTGTAGCCAAAATATATCCCTGGTTTTTGTAATTTCCTCTGCCACTGAGGCATTGAACAAAAGCATCGATAAGGTAAGGACCAACATATGAGGCTGCAGTGTACAACAATGCCAGGAAAGTGGTCCACAGAATTTCTTTCCAAGCTACAAAGATCAGTGCCTTTACAAGCTTAAATGTAGTAACTCCATTAGAAGCACCATCGTCACTCTCGAGCTTATTTCGGAAACATGGAAAGGCTCCAACAACACTGTCACCACTATCCAGTTGCGGAACATCCTCAAGGTCTAAGGTTTTCTTATTTCCCACAGCAATTAAGGAACTCATCCAAGAGAAAGTAAGACTGCTGATAAGGCCAGCATTTGAGTAAGGAGTTACGGTATCACCTCCCCTGAGCTTATTTAGCTCTAAGTTACCACGTGTAGTGGAATCACCATTTAAAAGAGGTTCATCAAGAAGGTAGCTCTCCCTCTCATATTTCAAGAACCCCACACAGCAAAGAACAAAACCAGAGATAACTGAGATTACATCGGACACTACATGTTGAAGGTGAGTGGAAGTATGTCTGTTGTAAAGAACTATATCCATTACAGAGCCATAACATGCAACTAAGAAATAAAAGGCCCACCAGATTCTCAACAGAAGTGGGAATTTTGATTGGTGCGAAATAAAGAACTGGGAATGAAGATAAACACAAAGCGCACCCCAAGAGAGTGTTCTAAGTCCTAAATCCAAAAGGGTCACTAGTTCATCATCTGACCAACCATTTCTGTACCAGTAAAAGTAACTAACTAGACACAAGACAAAACTAAAGACAGAGACACCCGAACAACAGAACAAAGTCTGTTTATAACACAAAACCCTCTTCTTCTTATTGAAACTCTCTTTGGAAGCCTCAGCGTCAACGCCTCTAAGTTTCTTCCATGTGAGTAACGTCAACAGAGTTAGTAACAAAACAAGATGTAATGAACCAGAAACCCCACGTAGAAAAACGGGTTGAAGGAGGAAAGCGGCACCTGGGTAGTTAAGAGAGGAAAAGTGCGAAACGAAGGACAACATAACATGCTTTGATGAATAAAAAAGTTCCATTCTTGAGAGGTTCTCCGATATTTTCGTGAGATGGCGGCCTGCTAAACACACACTATGGCTTGTGTAAAGGACTAAAAGTAAGCACAGGCTTTTTTATCTCTCAAGGTTGGAAGTTTGCACTTTAAATAGAGACAACTATAGTGTCAAAGTGTCAACCGAGAGTGAGTCAAAAGCAGGATTTCTTGGAGATAGGAAACGTGGAGCGCAAGACGAAGCAGACGGAAATAGCGAAGAACTGGGACAAAAACTTTTGGCGTATTTCTTCGAAAAACTCGAAAATTTTAATTTTAACAGACCTTGAATAAGAGTTACACAAGAGACTTGCCTTGAAACTCCAAAACAATGTCCTTACGATGATATGGGATCATCACATCTCTGATTACTTCGGCGGAATCATCGTCGCACAACCAGCACTTGAAAGAGAAAATGATGTATAAAAACTCTAACATTAATAGGGCTCTATCGTTTTCTTTTATCGCGTCTAACTAACAAATTAGAAGATTGGGTTAAATTCAATCAGAAGACAAATGTTATGTTGAGTTATTTATTAACAATTTCTGTCTCATAAATTTACAAAATTATTAAATTGCTTCTTGTCACAAACTCCAATTTATTAAAAACATAATTGGAGATCATGGTAATGTTTTGATTTATGAGAAAATTATATTTTTAATCAAAATTTTAAGTATTAACCGAAAATTAATTCTTAAGATCTCTTCAAGGAGTTCAGAATATTCTTTGTTATATGATAATATGTATATATGTATGTTTAATTATTGTCTTATGTAATATATAATAAAAAATATTAGCAATTCCTCGCCTCCATTGCAAATTTATGATACGAGTTGTTTTACAATTGCAGTGATCTTTCCCTCATTCTCCATGCTAAATCAATTGTTTTTTAAAACTCAGATCAGTCCGACGAATTTAATTCCGAGAGCGGGAACCAACCTATAGGTGATATCTTCTTTAGATTCAATACATCTAAGATCCGTCAAATTTTAATAAATCTTTTCTGTTGAACCAATGACCTAGATAATCCAGTTCAATTTGATTACATAAGTTTGTTTCAACTTAATTAAGAATAATAAGAGAAGAGAAACTCAACTCACGTACTTCCTTTGAATCAAGTTATGCTAAGGATTTTTATATTTAAAAGAGAAACTCAACCCACATACTTTTTGAGTCAAGTTATGTTAAGGATTTTTATATTTTTATATTTTTAATTATTAAAAAGTAAGGTCCTGGTTGATTCCCTTTTTTGTGTGTGTGTTTAGTTTATATTTTTTTAAATACAAAAATTATTCAATTAATATATAAAAATCAATAAAAAATAATTAAAAAAGATAGGAAGAAAACAACCTGCAGTAACTTTCGCATTAGAAAAATAGAAATAGAAAAATTAACAAACCGTAAAACCACCCCTTTTTTTTCTCATATTTTTGCTTATCCTTAAATTGGTTCATGTGACAACATGAACCAATTTCTTACCCTTTTGAGTGGCTTGGTCCGCAAGAAACTAAAAAGTTTTAAAACTGCATGCTATAAAAGCGGAATCTCACCCGACAGGCAAAGTGGTGAAAATGACAGGCAACTACCGAACATGGTAATGGCTATATATTGGCAACATGGAAGCATATTGGGTTAATGAAAACAAAGGGAACCATCAAGTCCGGTCCTGTAGTGCACTTTCCTGGGAAAAGTTGAGGCTGACCCTACATCAAGTGTTTGATTGAATTTGCATCAAGGCCTGTTATTTCCGATCAGCGGCTACAATCTGTGGTCTATTTGCAGACCTTTACTTGGTCCAGCAGCTCGTCGAGTCTATTACCACGTCCCACAAGACTCTTGTGTAGTCCTCCTTTTAGTTGTAAATAATTAATATATCTTTTTTAGCTGTAAGTAAGAAAATAGATAATGTAATTTTATTCATTTTTTTAAAAAATATTTGTATTTTAATTATAGAAGATTCTGTGATATTATAAATATTTTATGTTAATAATTTATAAATTATTTTAATAGAGATATGATTTTAATATCATAATTATTATAATTAATTTAAAATAAGTAAAATAATTTTAAAATTTTGAAAATTTTAAAATTTTTGCTTTTTTTTTTACAGTAAGATTGATCTGGTAACCAGATGCATCCAATGGCCGTACTGTAGTACGCTTCTTGTGGGAACTCACAAATTTGTCACTATATACCGAAGGAATACAAGCTTCTCTCAGCTGGTCCGACATGGAAAATTGGTGCTTACTTGGGCAGCAAGAAATGATTCCTTATAATATGTGATCCAATTCGTCTCATTCAATTATTAGGTTTTAAGAAGCTCGTGTCGTACTGTTAATGAATTTTCAATGCTTTACCACCGTTGCATTCGTCTTTTCCCCCGTCCTTTTTATTCAGTCTATTTATATACTGTATGACGATCAAAAAGAAAAGAACAAAAGATGAAAGACAAGAAGATGTCATCATGATTTAATAATAAACATGGCATTTTCCTGTCAGCCAAGCATTGGAGTTGTATGGTTCTGCATGGATTTTCATTTCTTTATTCCTTTTAGGTTACCCTCTTTCAATACTTGATCGATAATTGTTTTTCAAAATTTATTTATCATATTAGAAGACTTCAAGTCGATTTACACCTTGATTTGATTTACTGACAAGATGTTCCTGATCACTGCAATAATAAAATCTTGATACGCACGATGCCTTTTTCTTTTAGACAAAAATAAGGTTCTACTTTCTAATATTGGAGTTAAAATTTCCTTTAGATCTTAATTAATTGAAAAAAATTACATGATCGGAAGTACATCGTCATTCATAACTGCTAACCATGTATATTTATATAATAATATTATTTTTATATTATTATTATTATTATATTATATTTTATTTAAATTGGTTGCGACTGACTATGAGACGTAGGTTGTGTAGTCAGTTCTTAACCAATAACATAAGGATCGATATTTTATCAATATGTATTGTTTCAATTCTTATTTAGTATGGGTTAACTCTTGTGCTGTACCGAACCAGCATATTGATCTATATAAAAAATACTGGTCTGTATTAGATAGCATTGGATTGGTATCGATATACTAGAAGTCGGTATTAAAATATCGGTCCACTATTAATGAAAATATAAATTATATCGATTAATTGATTAAATAATTGACCGATAGTCTTATAGTTGTTTGGATTTTTTTTAGTGTAGTTACTGAGTATAGTGAGTTTGACTTATCCTTTTCATTTTTCAATCCAATATTTAGTTCTCTTTCAAAAATAAAAAATTAATTAATATAAATAAGTATAAGCGTTATACACATGTGTGAGAAACCTAACAGAAAACACGAGTAATAACTCTTAAGGCCACCACTTAGCCAAAAGCAAAACCACTAACATAAAAGGTAAAGGTAGCTAAACCTAAAAGGATGAAAAAGAAGCAATATCGTCGCCTTGTGATCGGGCAAAGCTAATACGAATGAGTTTGGTAGAGAAGATGAAGAGAAGAGAGAAAGAGAGATAAAGAGAGGTTTTAGAATTTTTTAATGCTTGAATAATATTAGGAACGATTTAGGTTATTAAATAGCCTTACAAACACAACAACTACGCTAAAAAATAGGAAATAATAACCAACTACAACCCTACTACTAAGAGTTGGCCTTTAGTGGCCTTATTAAATGAAATAATGATTAAGGAAAATAATTAAAGATAAAGTCCCATGATGCCAATGTCATTAAGAGTGTGATGGAACATATCAATCCTCCCTCCCTAAGAATCCTTGTTCGCAAGGATGAAATTTCTAAGTTAACACCTTTAACTGAGGTTCCCTTCCATTTAATTAAGACTTTCTCATATTCAGGTTCTGTAATATTATCTTCATCAAAATTTGGATGAGTAATATGTCGATCATAAAAAAATGTGGGCATTCACATCGGTGATCTGGAACAAACTTCTCATCACAATAGTAACATAACCCCTTTTCCCTACGTTCTCGCGTCTCTTGATTTGTAATTTGTCTAAATGTAGTTAGAGGATTTGAACTTAGATTTCCACACTGATTTAGTGGAGGGCCTAATACGCCAACTGTTGGATTAGTATTTGATTTTGGTACCACCAAGGCTGGCTGGGAGTAAATCGGTTGAATGTCTTTCCTTTGTAACTGATTTCGCTCTTCAATCAGACGAGCAACTCCTATTGCATCTGTCAAGGTACGAGATTGTTTAATTTTTACGTCGAAAGAATGTCATCTTGAAGTCCTACAACGAAACAATTAATAAGAAATGTTTCAGGTAAGCCATCAACACGATGGGAGAGCCTTTTGAAGGCTTCTTGATAAATCGCTATAGATGAAGTCTGTTTAAGCCGAGTTAGAGCTTTTGATGGGTCCTCGTAATCGGTTGGTCCAAATTGTAAGAGGATTGCTTTAGTAAATTCATCCCAAGCCAGTGGTCCTCGAAATTTAGTAAACGATCGATGCCATTGTAGAGCAATTCCTTCTAGATGAAAGGAGGCGATCTGCACTTGTTGACCAGGAGCAATATTTTGGAATTGAAAATATTGTTCTGCCTTGTATATCCATCCAGTTGGATCTTCTCCATTGAACTTTGGAAACCAAAATTTAAGGTGATGGTGGTAGGAGTTATTGGAATTATTGGGAATCAAAGTTTTTGGAGAACGTGAGGATTCTCCTGGGTAAAAGTAGTTGATCTCTGGATGGGTATTGTGTGTGTTACACGAGACTCGTAAAGCCTGTAACTCGATTAACAGTGTTTATAAAGTAGCATTAATCTGATCAAGACTATACTCATGTCTAGCTAAGAATTCACTGATTTCGTTGCGAAATTCTGCATTAGTTTTACTGCAAGTATCTATGTTCATAACCTGGCTTTGATATTATTTGATACGAATGAGTTCAGTAGAGAGGACGAAGAGAAGAGAGAAAGAGAGATAAAGAGAGGTTTTAGGGTTTTTATAATGCTTGAATAATATTAAGAACGATTTAGGCTATTAAATAGTCTTACAAACACAATAATTACGCTAAAAAATAGGAAATAATAACCAACTACAATCCTACTACTAAGAGTTGGCCTTTAGTGGCCTTATTAAATGAAATAATAATTAAGGAAAATAATTAAAGATAGCATCCCACGATGCCCATGTCGTTAAGAGTGTGATAACACGTATTAGAAATCATTTGTTCCCAAGTCGACATAAAGGCCGGAAGCTGATGGCGACCCAAGGAAGACGATAGCATGTAGGAGACAATGTGAACCTGAAAACTGAGCAGAGATTCGCAAGGATGGCAAAAAGCTACGGATGTTCATAGATCATCTCCCAGGTCCTAGGTAAACTCCAGTAATTAGACTGTAGTCCCCATAATCTGAGCTGTATAAGTTATCATGAGAATCAGTTTGATGAACATAAACATTTAGTAATTCTCAAGTCTAGCCGATGATATCGTATAGTAGATGTTCTTTATTTTTTTTCCACTCCTTGAAAAGTTATATAGTTTCTTTCATTCCAAATATGATAGACACAAAAACCGAAAGCTAATATGTAGATTAAGTTCTCTCCATTTAGTCCCTATCTTTTCTGCACAAATCAATCCAAAGTCTCCATAAAATCGATAGAAGGAGGGGTTATATGCTATAGCTCTGACAGATAGCACTAGAGAAATTTGGAATAGGTACAGTTGAAAAAAAGATGATCTCATAATTCAGTCTGATTTTTGCAAAGTATGCACCTTAAGGATAAGTTGAGGAATCGGAAGTGGTCCGCGATAAGTGGTTTAGCCTTAAGACATATCCAAAGTAGAAAGGAGACATTGGGAGTAAGATTTTTGTTCTAAACAACATAGGTCTAGGCTAGTGACTGTCCTGTCCCCTTAAGACAGTCTTTGCGTATCTTATTAGTGAACTTCTTTGAAGGAGTGCGGAGCCAACGTTAGAAGTCAGAAACTCTAGTATTAGGAGAATAATGAGGAAGGATTGTTTGAAGCCTATGAGAGGGCAGGGACCAGTTATTTGTAAGAATACATTCTTTCATCTTTGCCTTAATGGGAAACTATCTTAGTATTTCATGATGCATATTCGTATGGGCTAGGGGACCTAGCGGGTTCCAATTATCATAGAAGAGTGAAGATGTCTCTCCATTGTCAATAGTACATTTCCTATTAGGAAGCAAGAGATCCCATAATTTCAATAGGCGAGAGAAAAAGTGTGAGTGCGATGAACTATTCTGGGTTGCTCAGAAGCTCTCATGTTTGAGAATGTAATAGCTAGTCCATTTAGTCCATAGGGAGCCTTTGTTAACAAGCAGGTGCCATTTGGTATAGTATTCAGTTCTTAACAATACCCTTATAAAAAGAACACACATAAATGGCCTCAAGTGCCATTTCAGTATATATCTCTATAAGAATAGTACAGTGAGAGTGCTACCCTTTGCAATTTGCACACATAATGATAAATGCACGTATTAATAAATTTATTTGCATTCATTTATGTTTGTTTTTAATTATATTAATAATAATTATTAAATA